>JABUQX010144987.1:7500-32500 GCA_015478945.1 Trachelipus rathkii | reverse complement strand
TATTAATAATATTAATATTACAAACACATTTGAATAATAATAATAATAATAATAATAATAATAATAATAATAATATTATTATTATTATTATTATTTATTTGTACTATTTCGAATGAAAAATATACCTGATAAAAAAAAAAAAAAAAATTTGAATTCTTCTATCTAAATGGTGGCTCATACGTTGAGTGAGTGATGATCCGGAGAATTGGAGTTCGTATCCAGATGCGATAGAGGCTAGAACATAATTCTTATTACTCAGAAAGTGAACTATTCAGTTGGAGGAAGCCTAAAGGGCCATTAACTTGGTCTACAATCTACATGGCAGCCATGATAAAAAAAAATAAAAGGAAGAAAGGACGGTTGAGGCACTGAGGACGAAATCACTAAGAAATTGTTTTAAAAAAAATAATACATAATATGAAGTGATAGGAAAAAACAGAAAATAAAGCTTCAAAGCATATAATAGGAAATTGAAATGCATAAACATAAAATATTTTTAATGGAAGCTTCTTCTGTAATACTTTGATCATTTTATAATTGTCATATTGTCATAAGATAAAGATACCTAACAAATTCTCACTAACTGTTAATGAGATCCTTGTGCACGATACCTGTTGCAGAGAGATTTTATATTAAGTATCAATAGAGTCAGCTTCAATCTCAAGTCTTTTCGTTTAATGATAGTCTGTCGATTTCTTTTCTTCAGTAGCAACTCTAAAGTAACATTCAGCTAAATATGAAAATGGAAACGGTAACAACAGTTTTCTAGGATAGTTAGTTGAATTTGGGTATTTAGTTTCTGTCTCATCACAAAGCCATGCCATCGCTCCTTTTATATTGAATAAAGTTTTAACTGACTCATCATTTTGCATTTCCGAGAGATCTTCATGGTACTACAATGAAGCATCAGATAGATCCACTAGCAGTGGCTGCGTCACCTGTGTTGGAAAATCAATTTCTTTTAAATCAGAAATTCTTACTTTCAAATCAGAGGCCAATATTTTCAGATGATCCACAATGACAAGTACAGCAGCATCAGTCATCTCGCATATTTTTTTAGCCAATGAAACAGGTCAAAAAAAATTTCGGAAATATGTTTTAGATATAAATCTATAAATGTAAGGAAGCTAAATATCTTTCCCTTTGCATCAACAAGTTTTATTTGTTCTTTTATTAAAATAAAATCACTGTTAATGTCTTCATTCTCGAATTGCCCCCTGTAGGGCGTGGGCCTCCACGTAGGGAACCACCGGACTAGAAGTTTTCTTCCACTCCCAATAGATGGCGTTGAGAAAATTAAAGATACATGTAGAAGTCAATAAATGGCGTTGATAAAATTCCAGATAGCGATTTTGTATATGCAAACATATATAAGAAAGCGAATACAGTTAACCAGTAAATTGTGAAAGAGTAATTAATGGTATAGTACAATTTTTGCTTAAAGTGATATATATATATATATAATAAGAGCAGAAATAAATAAAGAGATATATATATATATATATATATATATATATATATATATATATATATATATATATATATATATATATATATATATATATATATATATATATAGATATATATAGATGAGATATATATATATATAGATAGATAGATAGATAGATAGATAGATAGATAGAAATATTGTAATGGATTATTGGCGAGTGGAGAAGATACCGGCCCCTACCAATAACCGAACACCTTTCCTATTCGCAACTATCCTAAAATCATAAACCACATACGACCGGATGCTCAAAAACATCTGGTCGATTGTTTATTGTAAGGATAAGGGAGATAAATCTGTCTTTATTCAATCCTTATGTAAAAAAAAAAATTAAATAATGAAAAATGTAATTATTTAATAATATCGTACTTTTTTACGCATCGCACGTTTGGCAGCCGGGCCAAAGGACGTCTCGAGATATTTTCTGTAGTGCAAAAATCTTACCCGAAAACAAGAGAAAATCTGTTACGACTTACGACAAAGTATATCCATATAGGTTAGGTCAAAATTTACTGCATCATCGATCCTTATAGGCTTGGTTGCGTTTTACCCAGAGCTGCGGAGTCGTAAAATAAATTTTTCGACTCCGACTCCGACTCCGACTCCTTAATTCAAATTTCTATTTTCGACCCGACTCGACCTCGACTCCATTTAAACAAAAATTTTCGACTCCGAATCCTTCATATGTTTTGAAATTTAAAATTTCCCTGACTCCTGGCTCAGCTTTAGCGCTACAAAGTTACACAAATATTTTTTGTTTCAACTATTTTTTTCGCTTGCTTTTGAGAACAAAATATACCACTTCTTTCCAATGAATCGTCTCCAAATGCTATAGACGCCGGTAAAATACAGTAAAAAGACTGCTGTGCGCAGATATCCGGCATCCGCATAATTTTTCTCTCTACCCGCGTCCGCATTTGCATTATTCTGCATCCGCATGAATTTTTTTTTGCGGATAGCTATTCATTTATGAATTATGAGACTAAATGTTCCTCAACTTCCTGTAACGCAAGATGTTCAGACTCGTTGAAATAGTTATACACGCTTGAGAGGATGGGAGAAATAATGAAGCTTGTCTCCCTTATGCTTTGAACAAACACAAAGGTGAAAGGTTTGACAGGTGATGATAATATGATTTTAGGTACTGTATTACTCTTCTTAAACCGTTTGAAGAGGTAACCAAGACTATTTCTCAGAAAATTCTTGTTTGTCAGACGAGATTCCTCTAGATGCAACGATGAAAGCTATGCTAAATGCTGCTATTAAAAGCAAGGGATTTAAAGGTGACGGGGAGAGCCCAATGCTGAGATAGATAATAGATTTCAAAAACTGCAAAACGATTATGCATCTGCAATAGTAACTTTTCTGAATCCCAGATACAAAACCAAATTTCTTGAACCACGTGTTTCACATAAAGGGTTAAAATATATTTAGTATGCCTATGTGATAAAATGCTGCTAAAGCCAGAAATTTCACCAGCCAATAAAAAGAAAAAGTTTGCAGAAACAGACACACATTTGTCTGTTGGGCGAAACTAAAGAAGAATACTACAAGAAACACTGATCATAGCCTCTCGCAGAATCCATGAATCATGTTCTTTTGGCTTCTCTAGCAAAAGGAGATGAAAAGAGTCTTGTTCAGAGGTGTCACTGTAAGAAGAACACTTCCTTCCTAGAGAAGGAACAAAAGTGAAACCTGCGGAAATTACCACTGGTTTGATGGCGGATAATTGTAAAAGTTTTCACATCTTGCAGAACTCGGCAGGGAATAACACTTTCAGCATGCAAGTTTAGCTGGCGAGCATCTTTTCAGTGATGCAGATCTCAATTTATGAAGAAAAGAGAAGCAAACTCTCCTTTAAAAAGGCCTGACGCTTTAGCTTTCTTTTTTAACATACTCTGAGTAAATTATTGACCAAGTATTATTCTTACATATATCCTTTTTTCAAAATGGGTTGAGGGTGGGAAGAGACTGGCAGGCGCAAGAGTTGGGTCCATCTCCTCGCACCAGAATACAGTATATATAAGAGAGTAGAGCAGTTAGATATAGAGTTATATAGGTATATATATATATATATATATATATATATATATATATATATATATATATATATATATATATTATAGTTATATATATATATATATATATATATATATATACATATATATATATATATATATATATATATATAGAAAAATATTATATATATATATATATATATATATATATATATAGTAGCATATATATATATATATATATAAGGTGGTATATATATATATATAGTTATAAGGGTCAACTTCCAGAGGCTTTCAGTTGGTCCAACATCTTCTGGCCCGAAACTCTTAACCCTAGAGCATTTTTAGAAAACCATTCTTTTCGCAGCACTGGCTTCCGACGCCAGTCTTCTGTTAATTTCGTAGGGTTTTCGCCCTTCAGTGAACTCAGCATCCCTTCTTCATTAGGCTTCAAAACTCCCGTTCACCAGAAGGTCTCCAGAGGATCTTGCTTTTAGGCGCATAAGGATTCTAACACTGGTCCAAGAGTAATACAAGTGCCAAAAGAAAGACCAGCTTTGCAACTGTCGCCCTATAACCAAAGTGAAGAAAATCTTCACCTGTCCTGACAGTTACGAAACTTCCAACTTCCTTTATGTATAGAAGAGTATATTATTATTATTACATATATATTATTATATATATTATTATTATTATATATATGTATATTATTATATTATTACATATTATTATTATTATTATTATTATATTATTATACATATTACATATATATATTACTTCCATATATATATATAAATATATATATATATATATTATATTATTATTATTATTATTATTATATACATATTATTATTATTATTATATATATTAGTTATTATATTATATTACATATATATTATATATATATTATTATATTAAGTGAATATATATATATATATATTGCTATTACAATATTACAGTACTATATATATACAGTTATTATATATGTATATAGAGTAGCATATATATATATATATATATATATATATATATATATATATGCATATATATATATATAGATATATATATGGTATATATAAGTATATATATATATATATATATATAAAGTACTTGTGTCTAAGACTCTAAAATCCTCATCCTCAATCCGCGGATAGTGATTTATTGGCATCCGTGGATAATAGGAGTTTACTATTCATCCGCATAGTCAAAAATCCCATCCAAAGTTGCTAATTTATAGTAAAGATAGATAAAGATGCAGGGCAAAGCAACATACACAAACAAATAATTCTTTGTCGAAACAAACATAATCAATTGTAAACATACATTTCTTTATTATAAAACTACATTACTTTTAAAATTAACAGTTTACACAATAATAATATAGAAATTCTAGATCAGTTTTTATTTTATTATATGATATATTTATTTTTACTCAGCTTTTCTGAGAAGAACATATTTATTTCCTTTGTTTGGTTTATCCGTAGAGAATAATTTTACAATCTATAATTTATTTGCAAATTCATTCTTAGATTATTGAATACAGAAAACCATAAACATCATCAGTAGTTGAGCATTAGGAGTTGTAAAGCTAAAAAGTAAAACTCATATTAATAATAATAATATTAATAATAATGTTACAAGGGTCAATAATAATACACATAATGGGTCACAATAATATAATAATAATAATAATACAATAATAATAATAATAATAATAGTTCTATTAATTTCGAATCGACTGATCCCACCCCCACAGTGTAGCCTCGACCTGACCTGACCCGACCCACTTGGCAGGGACCCTGGACCCGACCCCTGACCCTGATTCCTGGTGGCCGGTACCACCCACTGACCTGACCACACCTGACTCCTGGAAAATTGCACGACTCAATGACTCAACCTACACGACCTATTCCGAATCTGGTCCCAAAGCCCTGGCTTCACCACCTCTGCATCGTCCGGGATCTATATAGATTAGGTCGGTTTACTGCCCTCTAAGTTTGCTATTTATACACAGAATCTATATAATTAAAAAATATATACGGAACGTATTTTACCAACAAACGTTATTTTATACGTTACCTTACATTCTTTCTCATGCAAAATGAACGTTTGTGCTTACTTTATTTTTAAATTTTTAATATTTTCAAATTTCGTATCTCTCATATCAGATCTTAATCAATTGCTAGTATCATATACTAACAATATATGAAAAAAAGTAAATAAAAAAAAAAAAAATTTATTTGCCCTATGAAAGTCATAAGGTACCTCAAATTTATTGTTAGTATCATATAATAACAATGTAAAAAAATAAGTAAAAAAAAAAATAAAAAAACTTTATATGCGCCATTGATTTATGTGTTAAAACGTTCACTTCAGACTCCTAATCCAATAGGAATGAAAAAAGTTAAAAATTTAGAAAAGATAAAACAAAACACAAATAAAAACACTTCAACACCCTTTCTTCTCTCTTCCAATTTTATTTTAAAATTTGATTCTTCAACCGTATTAAATTAAGCCAATGGATATCAGAAACCACTCTCATCACATTTGCACATTTGTAAAAGAATTACATTTTATATAAAAAGCGTTATCGAAATTTAAAATTTTTTTAGAGATTATACAACTAAGTTTACCAATAGATTTATACTAAATTTTTTATTTATTCTTCTAAATTGAGACGTTTGTCTTTGCTTCTACTTAAAAATTGTCAGTTGGCTATCTCTTTTTCTAAATTTAATACCGCTCAATCTACTACTACTACTACTACTACTACTACTACTACTACTACTACTACTACTACTACTACTACTACTACTACTACTACTACTACTACTACTACTAATACTACTACTACAACTACTACTGCCACCATAACACCACCAATATTAATCAACCAATTAATTTTAATATATATATATATATATATATATATATATATATATATATAAATAAATTATTTATAAATATATATATATGTAAATTATATATATATATATATATATATATATATATATATATATATATATATATATATATATATATATATATATATATTATATTTTTATATTATATATATGTTCCTAGGAACCGTAATTTATTGAGTAAAGGGATGAATCAAATTTCGTCGATATTCATTTATATATGACTGTTTATAATCTATTTGTACTTATATTAGCATACATATGTTTTCAGTATCCTGATGATGGGCCACGACTTGGCTCGAAACGTCGATTTAAATATTTGAATTAATAAAGTTCTATGACCTTCATTCCGGCTTTGGATATCCTTTTTAATATAGTGGTATATATAGCAGATAGTTATATGATATAAGTTATATATATATATATATATATATATATATATATATATATATATATCTATATATATATTTTTATTTTTTTTATTATTATAAAATATATATATATATATATATATATATATATATATATATATATATATATATATATATATATATATATATATATATATATATATATATATATATGTTATATATATATATATATATATATATATGCATATATATGTATATTACAGAGTTGAGTTATATATATATATATATATATATATAGGTATAAGTGTTACATATGTTATATATATATATATATATATATATATTATATATATATATATATGGTGCTATTTTTTGTGAAGTCCTTGGTAACTGAGTTATATCTTTATGTTGTAAAGTTAAAAATGAAGAAACATTAACTAGAAATTGCTTTCGGTTAAATCCTTATGTCTTTCTTTTTAAATTTTATTAAAAATTGTATATGAACTTATTTCGAATTGTGTTTATTTATTAATAATGTTTGTTTAAAGAATTCTCAAATAAATAAAATGATAATACGTTTTATTATTAAAATTAAATGATAAATAGGTTTTACAAATAACTTAAAAAGGCAAAATATCAGAATTATTCGCATGATATTTCTATAGGAAAACTAAATAATACATATTTGAATCAGCGTATAAAAAAGCTTATAAATAACTGAATGTAAAAAGAAGCAAGAAACTGAAAAGTACGACACTTACAAAAAGCAAATTACATATTTGGAATCATGTATAAAGCTTATTAGTGCAAAGACGTTTTATGATTTAAAACTAACGAACACCCAAGGGTAGACCGGCATTGATACCCTCAGAAAGCCTGGGCCCCTGGCCCCAGGACGATCACCCCCAGAGCCCCAGGAAACATATTTCCTTGAACCACTTTTGGGGGCCTGTATTTGTGATGGGGGAGAAGAGGGGGGGACGAAACGACTTTTCATATAATAAGCTTTATACGATGATTCCAAATATGTAATTTGTTTTTCTGTAAGTGTCAAAAATCTTTCTTTTTTTGTTTTTTTTTTTTTGTTTTTTTTTTTTTTTTTTTTACACCCTGGTAAGTAATATTCTTTATACGCTGATTCCAAAATATGTATTTGGTTTTCTCCTGTAAGTGTCATACATTTCGGGAGATACCTGGTCTCTCTTTCTGAATTAAGTATTCCTTAAAAAAAACATTGTTATATTATTTGGATAAAGTTTATCAGTACCAAAATGCGCAAATAAAAATATTATTATCACAAAAATACGCACCCCTCTCTCTCTCTCTCTCTCTCTCTCTCTCTCTCTCTCTCTCTATATATATATATATATATATATATATATATATATATATATATATATGGTGAAGAAAGAAGATAAATATATATATATATATATATATATATATATATATATATATATATATATATATATATATATATATATATATATATATTTTTTTTTAATATATATATATCTATATATTAAACTATTAATTATAAAAGGAAAGTAAATTTAAACTTTAACTGCTTCACCTTTACTAAAATCAGTAGAGATTTATATAATTTTTTTTTACCCTAGACATGAAAAATTTAAACAAAAATGTAAATAGATAACCTAAAATTTCATGACTCAGAGAAACGCGGGTCATCCAGCTCACATAAAACATATATATATATATATATATATATATATATATATATATATATATATATATATATAGAATTATGTAGAGAAAGAGTATATATATTAGTAAAGTATATATATATATATATATATATATATATATATATATATATATATATATATATATATATATATATATATATATATATATATATATATAAATATATATATAATGTCTCCTCTGGTGGGCAAATTCTACCAGTCAGGGGAAATTCCCAAGCCAGGTTCAATTCAAAAGTCAACATGCCCGATACAAGGCGTTTGAAAGTGTATAAGTAAAAGGTAGTTGAGAAAATAGATAAAGGAGATGTGTTCCAAACTTTACCACATGTACGATCGAATATAGCGGTTAAGTCTGGGGTGACAAAGTTGGACAGAGAAGGGATTTGTGGCAAGGCGTGTGGCGCGTGTTCTTCTCAATGCAAGGTGCTTGCGACTGGAAAGTTCAGAAGAGCTGTGTCCATTATAATAGCGATGGTATAAAGAAAGTGATGCAACAATTCGACGGGCAGAAGGAGACTGGAGAAAGTTGATGAGAGGAAGAGAGTTTATAAAACAAAAACCCGTGGACTTCACCTTTTTAAGGAAAGTTGCGTGAGCGGAACTACCCGAGATGTGTGAGGCATATTCCATACAGTGGTAAATGACACCTCAATAAAGAGCAAACAATTGGTGTAGCGTGAGGAAATTCCAAAGGCGCCTCATAGATGGTTCCTCAATCAGATGATGATACGCCTTCACAGGTGGTTCGTCAATCGGATAGCTATTCGCCTTCTCACAGATGGTTTCTCAATCGGATGATGATGCGCCTTCACAGACGATCACTTCATCTACTGAGCAGCAGTAACAAGCTTTAGTGTCTAGACCTAACCCATTGCGCGTTTCAAGTAATTAATTCAGTAAATTTAGTGTATAAAATTTAATTTAGTGACTAATGCGCTTTGCTTTAAGGACGCAAAGTATTGTATATTGTGTCCATATTTATTGTGTCCATAGATAAATTAAAATGTTTAAAAAAAGAGTGTTATATAGTAAAGTTAGTCATAAAAGTGCCTTAATGAAGTTTTTTCTTTTCTAGAAGAAAATGAAATGCGATGTAAAAACTATTTCATCTGATAATACTGTTTCCGTATTTAAGTGTATATTCTGTACTTTTATTAATGGCATTATAGCGATTTTTATTATATGTTATTATATAATGTTTATTTTATTACCAAACAATGTTTTGTAAAATTATTTATCAATTAATATGTATTTAGTTTAATTTATTTGATATCTTGTAAAATACTTAGTATGATGCTTTATACTTGTAAGAAAAGAAAAAAAAAAAGAAAACTTAGATTGACCCCAATGCAAAGAAAATTTTGTCTTAAAAACTAATGTACTTTACTCGATGGCATCGACCTTTTAATATATATATATATATATATATATATATATATATATATATATATATATATAAATGTATAGAGAGTATATAGATATATATATATGCAAAGTATATATATATATATATATATATGTATATTATTATTGTTATATAGTTACTATAGTGTGATATTAAAAAGATTATTGCTTCTTACGTAAAATTAACCAAAGAGCAAAGTTGTTTCACTCTACCATTAAAGAGAAAACAATAAAAAGAGTTCTAAAGATTTTATTGCTGGTTCGCCTAATCTCGTAATACCAAAGCATAACACAAAGATTCTGCGGTGAAGAGAGACGACTCCGCAGCGAAAAAGATTAGAAAGTAGCTTTTAATGTAATGGAAGTCATTACGAGAAGCTTCAAAAGAACCACAACCGAAATCTGTGAAGTGGAGGAACAAGAAGAAGAAGAGATAACTGCAACTCCTTCACTTCATATATATATATATATATATATATATATATATATATATATATATATATATATATATATATATATATATATATATATAGTCTTTCAAGGGAAATAAAAAATATATAAATATATATATATATATTTAGCAGTAAATATACATAGAAATACAAAAAAGAAAAGAATAAACATGTTAGATATATATAGTAGGTAATAAAAGAGCCCCTGCCTCCCTCTCCCTCCCCACAGTGGAATAACCACATATGAATAATAATACACACATATTTATAGATAACAAGCTCAACCAAACTCAATAGGAAATAGACAAAGCTTAAAAGCAATAAATTTTAAATATTGTAGTGACCAAACAGAATAAACTTGTTAGCATTTATATTAAAACTTGGAAACAATTTTGAAATTCAAAGCAAGATAAATAAATAATTAAAATTATATTCATATATATATTTTATTTTGTAGAAAATTATTATGGGTGAATAATGCTTCTTTAAGTTGAAGATCCAAATCCTTAATATCTACAATCAGTAAACACGCCATTTACACATGAGCAATATGTGCACTTTACTGCAATATATATATATATATATATATATATATATATATATATATAAGTGGTGTTTATGTATATGTGAGATAGAGATATATATATATATATATATATATATATATATATATATATATATATATATATATATTATTATATATATATATATATATATATAGCAGTTATATATATATGTATATATATATATATATATATATATATATCTTTGTCAATTATGTCTGACTGAGTTTTATCTATATCGATTGTGTGGATCAGAACACATTTTTATTTGATAAAAGTCAAAATAACACTTTATTTAATAAAAGAGTTTCACGCCTATAAAAATATAAAAGAGAAAAATCCTATTATTCATTTAAATCTATGTTACCTAACGTCACTTAACTTTGAACCTAGCTTTTAGCGTAACCAAGATTATTATTATTATTATTATTATTATTAGTTATTATTATTATAGTGACGAGAGAAAGAAAGAGCATATATATATATATATATATATATATATATATATATATATATATATATATATATATATATATATATAGTATATAAAAGTATATATATATATATATATATATATATATATATATATAAGTTGATATTCGATATATCGAACTATATCGATATATCGAGTATTGGATATATCGATATAATTCGATATATATATATATATATATATATATATATATATATATATATATATATATATATATATATATATATATATATATATATAAGGTATATTAATATATATAGTAAATCTGTGTCTACCCCAACCTTCCTTTATCCTAACTCATAGACTTTAAAAGCCGTACAATAGACCAACCTAGATTTATCGTGTTTCCCTAAACGGAAACGTGTAAATTTGATACATTTGGTCGTCGTTGCCCAAACGGAGACCTACCAACCTTTGGATTTATTGTGGCTGCCGAAATCAATGTAAACCAACCCAGATGATTATGTTTTGGCGAAATATATATATATAGTATATATATTATAAGTATTATATATATATATATATATATAGAGTTATATATATATATATATATATATATATATATATATATATAGTTATTATATATATATATATATGTTTAAAGATAAATAACTCCTCGCAATAGCTTCCAAAAAAGCTTCAAAACGGTCTTGTTCTTCAAATATGTTACTATTACATAAAAAATTAAATTTTTAACCAATTTTAGTTATGAAAACATAATATGAAATAGATCATATAAATTCTTTGTTAAAATGGTGTAGATAAATTCCTTTAAATTTAAATTTGTACATCAATAGCGAAGAAGTTACTCCAATGATATAAGAAACCAAAATGGCCAAAATACTCACTGTTTAAGGTAACTAACTATGGGTAATAGCTTCCAAAAAGCTTCAAAACGGTCTTGTGCGTGAAAGATGTTACCATTACAGTAGAAATTTATCTACACGAAATAATGTTAGTTGGGGCAACATTAATATGAAGGAGAATCTCACTTAATATTTAAAATATGGTAAATAAATCTTTAAATATAAATTTGCACACCAATAGCAAACTGAACTTGGCTTAACATCGTAGAATTCAAATGGCGCGATTTCTTTGTTTATAAAAATGACTATTTGAATAGGTCTCTGCATGGGGATCACCAATATACTCTGACTTCTACTAACTTTTGTCACACATAATTTAACAAGATCCATATATTTATATATATGGATATATATATAAAGATATATAAAAAAAAAGATATATAGAGAAGAGTATATATATATATATATATATATAGAGTTATATGAGAGTTATATACAGTGGCGTCTAGGCTAAAGTCATGGCCCCCCGAAAATGACATACCAAGCATTTTTAAGTATCATATCCATTAATAATATAAAGTCCAGTTAAAATTATATAATAAGAGAGAGAGAGAGATATATATATATATAGCAGATATATATATATATATAGCATATATATATATAGGTATATAATATATAAGAAAAACGTATTTGTCTGGGCCCCCTCGGAAAAAAATATCCTGATACGCTTTCACGTATATATATATATATATATATATATATATAATGTTGTTATATATATATATATATATATACATATATATATATATTATTACAGGTATATATATATATATATATATATATATAATATATATAGGTATATATATATATATTATATATATACATATATATATGTTATATTTAAAGGTAAATGTGGAAGATTCCTCCCGTTTTAGTTTCGTACTAACACTTCATTAATATGATAGTAAATGTTATAATACTGAGAAAGATATAATATATATATATATATATATATATATATATATATATGTATATATATATATATATATATATATATATATGCATATATATATAAATATATATTTGGTATAAATGTAAAATAAAAACATAAAATTAAATCTTAAACTTACAGACTTCGAAAATCTTGTCTTCACATGAAAAAAAAGGGGAACATTCAATTTCGGGGATACAGTATCTTCGACAAAAGAAACTGTGGCATTCTGTCAGTAATCAATCCAAGGAATGTAAATCCCTAAGAAAACCATAAGTATCCTGGTGAGGGGCAAATTGAGTAGCTATTGATTTCCATCATTCTTCCTGTGTCTGTAATAATTTTTAATTTGTTTTCTAATAAATTTTTAAACAAATTTTATTAACAACAATATATTTTACTTAAGAACAGTGACAAAAGATTATATGAAACTAAAAGTAAATGTTATCATTTGTGTAAAAGAATACGCAATTCACTACTTTTGTTTAATCAATCTCCATATTATATTAGTACACTAGAGGATCGTTCATTCCTAGCTGTTTCAGTGTAACAACTAGAGACTGACTGATAGAACTTGCTTTTTAAAAACAGAAAGAATCATGATACTAAGTTAAGTTTCTTTGTCTGATTATATTTTGTACTGTGCCAAGATAATCTGTTTAGCTATGGTTTATGAAAATTTTGAAGGTGATTAAAGGCTGGAAACCTCCTACAAGCCTGAAGGCAAATTGTGCTAGCTTCTTTTAGAGAAAAAGGGCAAAGTCAGCGCTAGTATTTGGGAGATTGTGATAGTAAACCTAGTCCCAGTGAAGAATGATATGAGAACAAGAAGGGCGAATCAGTGGACAAAATGTATGCCTGGCAACTCCCACTAACTCATGTATTCGGTAACTGGGGCAACTGGGAGAGCTGCTTCCCTCTTCATATATATATATATATGATAGTTATAAGGTGTGTAGCAGGTGCATGGCGAGATATGGCAGGCAGCATAGAGGCAGGAGAAGATATATATATAATAGATTCAATATATATATATATGTTATTCTTGATATATATATATATAAGAAAGATATATATATATATATATATATATATATATAAATATATATATATATATATATATATAATATATAATATATATATTATTATATGAAAAATATATATATCCATATATATATATATATATAAGTATAATATAAGATAAAGATATATATATATAAGATATTATATAAGGAAGTATAAAGATATATCTGTATATGATATATATATATAAGAGAGAGAAAGAAATATATATTATATATATATATATGTATATATAGTATATATATATATATATATATGTTATATATATAGTATGTTATATATATATATATAGACATATAAAGATATATATATATATAGTATATACATATATATATAGTATATATACAGATATATATATATATGGATGAAAGAGCACCATATATATATATATATAAAGTACATATATAGAGGATATGTTAGTTGATATATATATAAAATAAGAAAGATACATATATATATACATATATCATTTTTATATATAATAACTGTTAATATTAAATGTTTGTAATTAGGGTTGTCGAAGAATAGTTGAAGAAGAAGAAGAATAGCCATTAATAGTTTGAATAGCTAGTTAAAGCCAGGTTGGTTAGTCACTCCAAAAAATTTTGAATGCATTGGACCCAAAAATTTGCGCTAAAAAATAAACGATAAGACATCATTGATTCTGTCTTGAATCCACTTATGGTTAAATATTATATGAGAGTATGAGAATAGATAGTATAGGAAAGAGATATGATAAAGATATATGGTAAAGACATATAAGAAACAGATATATAGAAATAATATAGAAATTTATGTATAAGCTAGGTAAAATAGGTATCAGAAATTGTATGATATATAGCTAGGAAAATTGAAAATAAAAACAACAGTCAACAAATTGGTGATGTTTTTCTGTTGTAAATCCTTCTTAGTTTTTATTAGTTATCAAGTAGTGTTAGCTTGTCTCTTACCTGCTGAAACATTTTTATAAAACATTTTATTCGTCAGAATAAACGAAAGCAGCAGTCATACATAAACTATCTGAAGATTCTGGGCGCATATGATATGGTATATAAAGTTATATATAAGTAGCATGAGTATATATATATATATGGGCAGGGCCCTCTTAACCGCTAGGCAAATGCACGGTTTTCGCATCCTGCCGTATATATTATATAGCAATATATATATATTATATATATTATATATATACAGTATATATATATATATATAGTATATACATACCTGTACGTATATTGTCTTTTTTGGCAGTTATTTTGTCTTTGAATTGGTTATGGTTTTATTTACTACTTTTATAAAAAGGTTTTGGGACAATTGTCCCAAATTTAAATACATGTTATAGATACTTTGTGGTTATCTTTTAAACATTATTTTATTAAAAGTGGTATTTTAGCTTTTGATTCCCTTAATTTAAAATTGCCAATATAAAGTTCATTTTTAGGTTTTAATATAAACCCGCGGTAAGTTATTATATGATTGAAACATAAGGTTGAAAGTTTATTTATTATTATTTATTTATTCAGGTCATCTATTATATCAGTTTTCGCAAGTCAAAAGTCATTAAAGTCACAAATTATAATAATTTTAAGTTTTTGGCTTTAATGCGTCTGATAGTTATTTGATTTATATTTCTTTTTTATTCTGTCTTATCATTTTTGTACTGCATCCTGTGTGTGTGTAGTGGTTTATGTGTGGTGTAAGTTTGTGTGTGTGTGTTGTGGTGGTGTTTGTTAAAACCCATCCAATAGCTTGTGGCCGTGGTGGTCGGGCTGTGTTTTGTTTGTGTGGGGGTGTCTGTTTGTGCCCATCAATGAGAGAGAAGATGTAGTGGCAGGCTGGGTTCTATGACACCTTACAATGTCCAAATATCTTAGGTCAAGTAACCAGAACGTAATATCGTGTTCACATTTAATAACTCTTTAAATCAATATTTACACAATTATAACCAGCTGGAACGTATTCTTTTTCAAATAAACCTGAAGGCTATCTAACCAGTAACCTTCTGGCCTTCAGACTAAATGTAGCCCAGACGGTGATAATAAGTCAATTCCTAATTTTGATGTTCTGGTGGCTTTCGCAAAATCTCTTCTCCTGCTACTTTTCACCATGTTCAAAGCTTTGCTACCACCCCTAACGAAACAGATTTTCACCTCCTTTTGGATTATCTTGGGCTTTACTTCTTTGAGACTACATTTCTTCCATCCAAAATACTAGACTTATTGGTATTTCTAAATACGTCACACTGAAGTGAAGGCTTCTCTCACACTGATGGTGACGAGGAGCTTTCAAAACACTCGTACTCAACGATCTCCCGGAACAGTTATCAAGTGAACCTGCACAGCACCAGATCACTCCAACTCACTCTTGAAACACTCTTGATTTATGTGTTTCCACCACCTTCAAGATAGCAAATCATTCTTCCCCTCCTATCAAAAATCCCGAAACACAATCTTCGGTGTGCCTTAATTTTAAAAACTTTTTCCACAAGTAGGGCCTTCTACCATGCCCAAAGCACTTTCACACTTTAATCAAGCTAATTGGGGGAAGAGCCATTTTCTTTGCAACCATGGTTGAGTGGAATCTTGCATTGACTGTGGGAGGACGTTTTCTGTCATCATGAAAGTACAGGGGGCCAATCACATCGAGGTGGTGCGAAGCGGGGTTCAACAGCCTCCATTAACCCCAAATTCCTTTTCCCCCCACAAAACTGATTTGCAAAGTTCGATGGAGAATGTTCTCACTCCATCTGTGAGAGAGACATTTGCTCTATCGGGCATGGAAAACTTCACTCTCCTCATCACTCTTACTTAATTTCCACTCGTTCGGAATCCGTTGCAGGGGCTATTATTATTCGACAGGCTAAGCGCGCTGCTTTCATCAAAAGAAAGTGCGACAACCTACTTGTTAGCTATCCCATTGATAAAAATTTTGGCCTCTTGCCAAAAACATCTCTATTAGATTTTGTAAATCTGCTCTTCCTCCACTTAATATTTCCGTGCCTGGACGGTTCTGCATTTAACTCTCCTACCGAAAAGGCTAATCCCTTTCTGGCCTCCTTTCAGCCCACTCCTACCCTTGACGATTCCGGGCCATCCATCTTCCCTGCTTCTTCCCCCTGGCTTCCTGGCGCCCTTCCCGTAGATTGCAGCGTAGCGACTGGGTGCATGGAATTCTGAGATCTGGCGAACGTCAGGGAAGGCGGCAGCCTGCGGCTTCCCTCCCGTGTTTTGAGGAGGTGCTTCTGAGCCGTGGTCCCGTCCTCGTTCAACTTAGTCACTCTATGCTGCTCATTACTAGAAGCATTCTCAGTGCTGGAGGCGCATATGTCCAGCCAATCCCGAAAATGGGCACCGGTCTGATCCTTCCAACTATCGTCCTATAGCTCACTTGTATCCCTATCTAAAAATCTTGAAACTCTTCTTAACTCTCATTTCCTGGATCATCTGGAGTAGGATTCACTTCGATCCGATCGGGCCCCGGCCCCGGCTAACCCTTCTGGCCCCGGCCAAAAATCAGGGAAAAACCGGGGTTTTCTGCCGGGGAACTTTAAATTTACACTAAATAATAGAGGGTTAAATCAAACAAGATTAAAAATATATTTTAATTCCATTACTCCTTTGTTATAAATTGATGTAAATATATAAACATACCTAAATATAATAATTTTTTTGGGGTATTTACTATGATTTCAAATTAAAATTTAGGTATAACTTTTCCGAGTTTTTAACATAAAAATATTAGAAATTTGATATATCAAACGAATCGGAAAGGAAATAATTATAAAAATATAATGTATTTATTTATTTAAAGTGAATATCTTCAAGAAAATCAAATATTTTCGGAAAACTCTCTCAAAAATTCATTCATTTTGACCTGAATCAATATATATATATATATATATAAAGGTATTATTATACATATATTATATATATATATATATATAAATATATATATATATATATATATATATTATATATATATATATATAACATATATATTATTATTATTATTATATATATTATTATTATATATATATATTATTATTATTATATATTATATATATACATATATATATATTATTATTATTATTATTATATAAACATATATTATATATATATATATTATTATTATATATAATATGTTATATATATTATTATTATTGTTATTATGTGCATATATATATATATATATATATAATATATATATATATATATATATATATATATATATATATATTTATATTAAGTTTAAGAAAAATACAAAAAGTTGTAGAGCAGATTTGAAACAACTTTATTTTGGTGCTCACTTTAGATACAAACTGAAATGTGTTAAAAGTAAGTTCTTCAAGATTTGTTTTCATACCCCAACTTTACCTTGAATCTTTTATTTAAAAACAAACATATATATAGTCAGATAAGCCAGATATACAGTATAGCTTAAATATCCTTACATTCTTACATGCTAAACAACCTGCATGGTACAAAATCTCATAGAAAATCAGATTTTTTCTGTACTGAAGGTATTTCGATTCGAGAATGTTTGGTTTGTAGTATTGCACCATGTCGAGAAGTATGACCAACGACCCTACTAGGAAACAGCGGAAACATCTTTGACATTTCTTTCAACATCGATCGAATGACACGGATACTTTGGTAGGAGAATTTGTTGATTACTAACCAAAATATCATCACTAATATCATCAAGAAGAGGTGGGGGGGAGATAGGCCAGTCTATCAGTTCCATGTAGGAAGTGGCGTTGAGATTGACGTTTAGCTGCCTTTTATCAAAGCAGCGAACTTGCACATTGGTGGAGGAAATTTTCTTTCTTGCTTGAAGAATTTGTTGACATGAAAATCTTCTTATTGCAGACCATACCTCTGTGTTGCAGCAAATGCTCCTCTGACTGTTTGTCTCTCCAGTATTTTCTTTGGCGTTGTAACTTACTTGGATCAACAACGTTTTTGGTGACAGAAGTCCGAGGTCCTTGAGGGCAGCATTAACTATGAGACATGCCATCTCTATTGCTCACATTTGTCCTCTCTAATGCTTTACACAACTCAGGATACTGGTTTCTATTTTGAGGGTGACATTCTTCTATTTCTTCTGATTCTAAGGAAAATGATTCTTCTAGCACATCTCTCACTGCCTGATAATTCAACTGAACTTACGATTTGCGCGTATCCTTGTGTCTCATCTTACTTTCAAATGTCAAATCCGGTTTCTTTTCCTTTCCCTGGTTTCATGTTTTCCCTGTTCTTTCCCTTGTCCACCTTCCTATTATCACATGCTCTGAAGTGTTTTGATCAAGCCAAAATTGCCATTCCAATACAGGGATTTTTCTTTTCATTGGGACATTGACATTGATTACGTTCAACTATGCCATTATGAAAACACTTGCACGCGCTAATGTCGAAGAGACGATATAAAACATTTTCCTATTTTTATCTTTGATGTTAGAGAAGATTGTTTATTTTTTGAATATTTCATCAAATCATTGACATTCACTATTAGTCTCTTCACTTTCACTATAACACTTTCAAATTCTATTGTTGGAATGCCTGCTTTATTGTATATGCCTTTAACCTTTAACTACTGTTGCCACTAACTTTGCTAGTTGAGTAACACTGGCATCTTTGTTGACTACTTGATGGAACTTGTAGGCTCTAAAAACATCCTCAGTCAGTGGTAGCTGATTTTCGACAAGTGGTTGTGGATAACCGAATATTGCATGCCTGTCTTTATGCCTTGTTTCACATGCCATGATACGTCTTGCAATAATAGTAATAAACACTGCACCCACAGGACTTATCTCAAACGTCGAATAGTCTGGATCTGAAATGAGACAGAAATAGCTCTCAATTAGTATTAAAATTTTTTTTAAAGAACAAAGCATATAAAATTCATAACTTAAAAATAGTAAAAAACGATGTCAAAACCCTTTTAAAAAAACTAAAGTTGGGCCCCCTAGACATTGAGTAAATGCAAAATGATTTTTTGTCCCACTACAGGGAAGCCAAGGAGCACCAATTTGACCATGTTTGGTTATCCCACCAAAATTCAACCCAGCTTAATATATATATATATATATATATATATGCACCGGAAAAGAAAAGTAGTAGCAGAATATAAATGCTTCAAAATATAGTATATATATATATATATATATATATATATATATATATATATATATATATATGTTGCTATATATATATATATATATATATGATATATATATATAAGTTATATATATATATGTACAGCAGTAGGTATATATATATATATATATATATATATATATGCAGTATATATATATAAGTGTTATATATATATATATGTATATATATATACATATATATATATATTATTATCGCGATGGGCGAACCGAACTGACTGATTCGAACTGACTGAAAGCCTCGAATCCGGAGAGTCTGACTGAACTGAGGGTGCCGATCGATCTGGATTCGACTGGCTTCCACACACACCCTGACTGGATTCGACTGGTGCTGGACCCGGACTGATCTGATCTGAGCATTTTTACACATACGGATTTGGATTCGGAGCTCGATTCCGAATCCGGATTCGAATCCGAGTCTATTTCTTGTTTCTACAGGATGTCAAAAAATCATCATAAAAAATAATAAAAAAACGAAAACTTAGAATAAAATTGGATCACTATTTAGGAGCCAACCACAGGAGTGCTGTAGGAGCCAATCAAGATGCATATTTCTATTATTTTTGGCTAATCATAACGCCATAGGAGAAATAGAGTTACTCCTGAAACATTGGAAAACTAATAATTTATAGAGAATATGTTAATGAGGACAGGGTCCAACATTGGGCTCGTTCTACGCCCAATTTTCACCCCCCTAAAAATGGACATAAAATTCGGAATTATCAGCCGATTTTGAACCTATAAACACCAAACTGTAGATTTTTTGCCCTCTAAAACGTTGTTTTTTGGTGTTTTTCTGCGTTTGTAGTAATTCTTTCAGAATATTCAGTTTTTTCAAAACCCATGTTTTTGACATTTTTCGCATCAACTTCCAGAATTTTTTTCGAAATGACTTCAAACTTGAGGTATGCATATATGGGACCATTACCTGCAAAAGTCAAAATTTTTACTTTTCGATTTTTTGAGTTTTAAGCTCAGCGTTAGTCCACTTTAAACCACTTTTGATTTTAAATGAAAAATTGCATAATTTTTTTCTTGTTTGGGCGAAGTGGAGTGAAGTTTTTAGGTATATATAACGAGGTAGAGATGCAATATTTTTTTACTTAAATAATTTCTTGGTTTATGCATTGTTTTTGCATCATATATAGGAAAAAATTTTCAAAAAAAATTAAAACCTTTTTTAAAAATATTCTTTGAGTATACAAAAATTATCTAAGTAAAAAGATGCATCTCCCCGTTTATACAAGCCCCAAAAATTTGATGTTGATCGGATGAGTAGAAAATTATATCAATTTTCACTTTCCGAAAATTCAAACGTTTGAAAAAGTGAAATATTGAGATTTTTTTCTACTCAAGATAAAATTTTCAGGGTAAGATACATCTTTTTACTTAGATAATGTTTTTGTATACCAAAAGAATTTTTAAAATATCAAATTTTTTTTTTGAAAATTTGTTCAAAAAAAAAAAACAAAAACTAATACATATAAAAAAAAATTATCTAAGTAAAAATGTGCATCTCTCCTGACTACATAGGCCCTGAAAATTTTATCCACTTCTGCTCTGAATTAGGAAAAAAATTACTGCAATTTTTCATTTTAAAACTCCCCAAAAAGTGGGTTTTGAAATTGACTACGCTGAGAGCACAAACTCAAAATCGAGTATTTGTGACTTTGTAGATACTTAACTATCTACATATTTCAAGTTTGAAGTCATTTTGAAAAAAATTGGAGTTGATTCGAAAATGTCAAAAACATCTTGAAAATCCTGAAAGAATGACTACAGATACAGAAAAACACCAGAAACAACGTTTTAGAGCAAATAATCTACAGTTTGGTGTTAATAGGGTCAAAATTGGCTGATAATTCGAATTTTTGCGTCCATTTTTGGCGTGAAAATTGGGCACCTTGAACTTCACAATAGTTTACAGTTAACACTAATTTCACGGGCTCTGCCTCTAATTCAGGAGGTGTGTGCCACTTTAAAGTCTTGATCACACGGAACCAAGAAGAGAATGGCTCTCACACAAACACGACCGACCAGCACCTAGAACCTGGCCTTTCGCTTAGTTGCTACAGAGCTCTGCTGAGCTACCGGACGCGTTTGGTGCTTGATCCATTCCTTCTTGACCTATACGAGCTGACTCCGCCGAATGTACGAAGAAAATCTTCATAATGAACAAAATGTGCCATTAAATTTCATATCCTTTAAGAGAAGAGAAAATTGGAAAAAGAAGTACTCGGCTCCAATCAATCCAATACGAAGAAATCCTCCTTTATATATAGTTCACTGGCGGTGAATTATTCACTTCGGCGGTGAGACTCTCCTTTAAAAAAATTAATTTTTAATTTTTTAATAGAATGTTGCTAGTGTTAATTATGAAATAGTTAATAAATACCTTCAATAATATTTCGTTAATAATCTTTTTTTAAAATTTATAAAAGGCAAGCTTAAGAATTAAAACCAATTTTATAGCAGTTAAAGGTTAATCATAAAATATTTAATATATATATATATATATATATATATATATATATATATATATGTTATATATATATATATATATATATATATATATATTATATATATATATAGAGTATAGAGTTATATATTTATACATATACATATATATATATATATTATATATATATATATACATAAGAGTACCTTGCTTCATACCTTCTCCGGTAACATCTAACATCTTTTAAATTTTACAGAGTTTCTATATATATATATATATATATATATATATAAAGTTATATATATATACATATATTATATATATATATATATATTATAAAGATATATATATATAAATATAATATATATATGCTATACATATTATTATATATAAAAAGAAGACATAATACTAGAAACATTTCTATGGATAATTAAATGATATATTTAAAATAATAAAAATATTTTATTAAACAATAGGATGTCAAATACAATATGCAATGATCGAAAATTCACAATATAGAGCAGTTGCAAAATTGATATTAAAAATAATTTCCTTTGGGTTTAAGGCAAATTTATCAAGTACCGTTTGAATAAAATAATCAAAATTGTCAAACAAATTTTCTTTGTGGAACTCACTGCTAGCCAGCCCGTTTAACCTGTCATCTTCCATAGTATAGAAGCCAAGTCTTGATCCTTCTGCAGAGTGCCTAAAGAGAGCTCTACTGTAGCTGTACTGGTGGTGCATGGCTGAGCGAGTAGTATCATCAAAGCCTTTTCGTCGACGGAAAGAAAGGTTCTGTCTCCTTTAAGACTCTTGGAGACAACAAGACTTTTAGTTCTTCACTACTAGTTTGTCCTTCCAAATTTGCACCAAAGTCTCTACTCTTTCTTCTAGGCTCCTAAGTGGTAAAAATTATAAAGAAGCTGTCTTTTCCTTTAACTCCTCGATTGTTTATGAGCAGCATGTGAAAGGATGTAGATTTGTTAATGCATAGGCGTATATTTTCAGTAGAAACCCGTAATTCCAAAGAAGAGGTTCCAGATACGGAATAATTAAGGATCTTCTCCAGAACTCCTTGGGATTTGTTGCTGGATGGTTGCTGCGGTGGTGCTGTAAAGATGTTACTCACCAACAAATTGTAGGTATATTCATATCAAGTCCCAGTTGCTCTCGGCGATTTGATTAGCTTCTTTTTAACACTTCATCGGTGATTTTCTTCGTCTCTTCCGATGGCTCCAAACCATTTCCACAATGTGTTGAATGTGCTATGAGGTTTTGACGATATTCAAGGTTTTGAATTGGAGAGCATTTCTACAACTGGCTCTAACATCGCAGAGTACTTCGCGATCATCGTAGCCATGATGAATGACGACTTACATGCTGCTGAATGCAACTGGAAAGCGTTCGTGGCGGTATCTCCTTCAATGGAAATGGTTTCTAATGCTTGCATCATTCGTACAAAGGGCTCCTTAAACACTCTGATGTTTTGTTTGCATATATATATATATATATATATATATATATATATATATATATATATATATTATTATTATTATTATTATTAAGAGTATATTATTATTATTATATATAATAAATATATATATATATATATATATATATGATATATATATATATTATTATTATATATATATATTATTATTATATATATATATATATATTGAGTTATTATTATAAGTATATATATATATATATATATATATATACATATGCATATATATACTGTAATATACATATATATATACATATATTATATATATGATATATACATATACATAGTATTATATTATTACATAGTATATATATACATATATTATGAGTATATATATATATATGGTCAGCCTCTAAAAGAGCCACAATCCATATCTAAAAACTACAACAGCTACCGGGCAAAAGGAATACATTGTTGGAATGTTGGTAAAATTTTAGTTAAGGAAAAAAAAGTCATATCTAAAAACTACAATAGCTATAGGAAAAAGAAATACATTTTTGGAATCCTGGTAAATTATAGTTAGG
>JABUQX010144987.1:0-5000 GCA_015478945.1 Trachelipus rathkii | reverse complement strand
TAAAATCTATCTTTAACTTCAATTCGAATGCTATTGTAGTTGTTACTATTATAAAATGCAAAAGGATTCCATGATTTTGGGATGGTTCGTGAGATTGATATTTCTGATCATCTTTATATTGTGGATATTGATAGAGTGACCTGTGTTACGCCTATGACTTGTTACAGCTTATACTGTCCTTGTGCAGGTCATTCAGTGTGATTTTTTTTTCTTTCTTGCAAATCTATGGTTTCAATCTATATGTTTTATTGCAAGCATTGCAGGGGTGTGATATATACAGCTTTGGGAGATTTTCTTTCGTTTTGTGGGGTTTGAGGAATGTTTTTTAAAGTGATGTTATTTGATGGAATGCGGGTTTTTTGGTAATATTTGCTTTAACGAATATTATATTGGTAATTGAGGAATTGGTAAAAAGGGGGTGTTGCTATTTTTCGGGAAGGTGCTATAGTACCTCTTTTTTGTTTTGTTAAATGCTTTTGTGATAAACCAGATAGTAAAGATTTGAGCACAGAGCGTATTTAGTTTCGTGCTAGAAGAGAGGGGGACATATTAATTGTTGCCAACGAGAAACAGACATTTACTAGGAATTGTCTTAATTTATATTTAAACATTAGATAACAATGTGATAGTAGCTTGCTTAAGATAGTTATTTTATATAGAATGTTTCTGTGATTTACCCGCGGATTGGTCAGTATGGATAGAGCTTATGGTAGCACTTAGATACTGAATCCAGCATTGAGGTTGGGAGCTTGGTTATAGCTTGAGACGCCTGCAAACGCAGGCAGCTGCTGCTGCTGCGTAAGTCCATGGTTCAACTAAACTATTTGCCAACTGGTCCCATATTTTCAAAGGCTGCTCTGAGAATGGGCAGAAACTAAATACTAATCCACACACACTTTCAAATTCACTTTTACTATCCTGAGTTTTTCATCACAAAAGCATTTAACAAAGCAAAAAGAGGTACTATACCTCTTCCCCGAAAAATAGCAACACCTCCTTTTACCAATTCCTCAAACTACCATTATATTCGTTAAAACAAATATTACCAAAAATATTACTCCTCATTCCATCAAATAACATCACCTTAAAAACATTCTCAAACCCCAAACGAAAAGAAAATCTCCCTCAAAGCTGTATATATCACATCCCTGCAATACTTGCAATAAAACATATATATAGGTGAAACCATAGAATTGCAAAGAAGAAAAAATCAACATACAGATGACCTGCACACAAGGACAGCATAAATTCAGCTTTAACAGTCATAGGCGTAACAACAGAGGCCACTCTATCAATTTCAACAATATAAAGATGATCAGAAATATCAATCAATATGAACCATCGCAAAAATCATGGAATCCTTTTTGCATTTATAATAGTAACAACTACAAGAAGTGAAGTGAAGATAGATTTTATACAAATGAATATCTGAAAACATCAAAATATTTTCAACAACACCATGAAGAAAATAGCAGACCAACTGAAACACACTTGAACTGGATGATCAAGAAAGAAATCCAGTCCCTAAGCCTGAAGAGGTCCTCGCGTGTCGGGACGAAAATTAGCTTTCTTTTTAAAATTTATTTCATTAAAAAGTGTCTTTAACAATAGTGTTTTTAATTTGTGTACATTTAGTAAATAAAATGAAGTGGACAGTAAAGCATAATAGACTAAAAAAAAGAATCAAGGGCTTCCCTCTGTTAAAAATATATCATCACGTGACAGTAAGTAGTTCCAAATATATATATATATATATATATATATATATATATATATATATATATATAGCAAAGATATATATATATATATATATAAATATATATATATTATATATATATATATATATATATATATATATATATATATAAAAAGATATATATATATATATATATTTAATAATAACTTATTCTTCTAGAAATCAATTATTTTCAAAAAATTCTTCGAAAATATTTATTTAATTGAATTAATAAATGTATTCTTTTTTATACACTTAAATTACAATTAAATTGAAATTATATTTTACTCTTGATCCTAAGTTTTAAGACCTTTCTAGTAGCTTTTGACTTACATTTACTTTAGCAATCTCGGTCCCCGACCACCCCGGCGCGCCCCCGGCCCCCGGCGTCTCCAGCCCTGGCCCCGGCCCTCCCGGCCCCGGCTCCCGGCCCCCGGCGACCTGGCCCCGGCCTGGCTCCCGGCCCCGGCCCCGGCCTCCTGGCCCCAAAATTCTGCCCTGCTAATTGTCCTTTTTTATCTGAGTCTCATTCCCATCTCTTTCAGATCACTGTCATCATGGCTTTCGATTCTCGAGGTCAACTGGTGACACACTATCCTATCTTACTGAATGATTTATGGCTCCTCTTGCCCTTAAGGACAATGGGGAGTCTTCGTGTGGTGGTGCTCGACAGAACAAGGCTTTTTTGATCGAGTATGCCGCGTCACTACTCTCTGCTGCCTCATTTGGGTTTCCTCCTTCTTTGCTTAATCTTGTCAAGTTTTCTCTCTGGTCGCTCCATATCAGCTCGTTATGGAGCCGACTTCTTCCCTCCTTTCCTGTTAATTGTGGTGTTCCCTCAAGATTCTGTTTTATCTCCAACTTTATTCTTACTTCCATCAACGATATCCTGAAGTACTTAATCCTGTTCACTCTTATTTGAGCTGACTAACCCTATTTTCCACTCATTTCAAATCTATCTCTTTTTGCATCTGAAGGCCCCCTCACCTTCTTCAGCTTCCGATCTTCCTTGCCAATCTGGGATGAGATTTCCGGTATCTTCACTGCAGGCCTGAGTTCAATTCCTTAGGAAAACTCGAACCTTGTTTACATCTCCCACTCCAAAAACACCTCCTAACTTATTTCTTTCTTCGATTTGTTCTAACAACCCACCTGTTGATAACATAAACACATTACCTTTGGTCTGAACATAAAAAGGCTCAAAAAATTGTCTTGAAACCCTGCACCACAAAAACAAGTTGTTAAGGTGGCCTCAAAGAGGCTGGGAGTTCTGTTCAGGTTGCGGGAATTTTTTTCTTCTGCACAACTACCCAGCTATATAAGGGCCTTATTCACCCTTGTTTGGAGTACTGTTCTCACATCTTGGGGGCTCTGGCTTCAACCTCTATTGATGGAGAGCTGAGTCTAAAGCCAAGAGACCACAAACTGTCCCCTACTTTCAAAATCTCTTGACCCTACGACGTGACGTTGGTGCACTATTTCTTTTCTATAGGTACTATAACGGTAGATGCTCAGGGGAGTTGGCCGGACGTCTCGCATTCCTCCTCCATTGCGTCGCCCTCGTAATACAGGCGCCATGCTCTCGCATGAATTTTTGCGTGAGCATTGATAATCCCAGACTCGTTCGCTGTGGTGTCTCTTTCCAAAGCCACTTCTATTCTGTAGAACTCTTGTGGGAATCATCTGTTTTCCAACTGTATTTAATCTTCCACTCTTTAAAAAACCCACGTCTGCGCTCACCAAGTTAGATTTGCGTTAGGGTTTGGGGCTTGGATGGGGCTTCATGTATGATTTCCTGCCCCTCCTTGAAGAGGACCCAGGCCGTGAGTGGTGGTATTTAATATATATATATATATATATATATATATATATATATAGGTATAGGAAGAAAGAGAAAGAGCAGTAATATATATGGTAAAGTATATATATATATATATAGTAGTAAGTATATGTATATATATATATATATAAAAGGTTAAGTTATATATATATATAGTTATATATATATATATATATATATATATAAGTATATGTTAGTTAAGCATATATATATATATAGAGAGAGTATATATATATATATATATATATATATATATATATATAAGTATATGGGTTATATATATATGTATATATATATATATATATATATATATATATATATGCTCTGAAAATTTCATATTGATAGGACAGATAATAATTAAAAAGATATTGTGATTTTTCCTTCATGGAATAAAAATTAAAAAAAAATAAAAATAATTCAACCGAAAATAAAGTTTCTGGCAATTCAATTCCTAATTGGATTTTTCTAATGCTTACATAAAAATAACGGCAAACCTGGAGGCTATAGACAAAAACAAATATAATTTTTGAAGTCATCGCAACAAGATACATAAGATTTAAATCTTATATATTTCAGTCAAATTTGTGTTGAGCTGTATAATAATTACCTAATTTCCGGAGCCGGAGCAGCACATTTTTTCTGCTCTGGCTCCGGCTAAGCCCCTAAAAAAAATTCTGCTCCGGTTCCACCCCTAAACCAAAAAAATTATCCTCCAGCTCCACCCAAAACCTTGCGGCTTCGCAACCCAGATAAAATATGACACTTTACGTGCCAATATTTAATATTCTCATTCACGAATATTAAGAAAATTATTCGCATTTGCGAAAATTGAAAAAAATATTCACATTCTCGCATTCGCGATATTTGAAAATTGATATTCGGTTCATCTATATATATATATATATATATATATATATATATATATATATATATATATATGGTTAAGTTATATATATATATATGTATATATATATTATATATATATATGTATATGTTATTGTTATTATTATTAGTTATTATTATATATATAAAAATAAATTATTATTGTTACATATATATATATATAGAGAATAAATATATATAATAATATACATATATATATATATATTATATATATATATGTATACATATATATATATTATAGTATATATATACATTTTACTATACATATATATATAAATATATATATATATATATATATATATATATATATATATATATATATATATATATATATATATATATATATATATATATATAATATATATATATAAGAAGTTTATATATATAAATATATATATATAGGTTATGCTATATACATATATATATACATTGTAGGGTGAAGCGGTAGTAAATCTTATGAAAGCGTTTCCACGATAAATGCGAAAACGCGCCAAACACCTGTAAAACATGATGCTACAAACG
>JABUQX010144986.1:30000-35000 GCA_015478945.1 Trachelipus rathkii | reverse complement strand
TGAGAGAGTTAAAAATGCTTCAGTATGCATTCCTTGGTACCTAAAGAAGGCGCAACAATCGTGCAGAGATGAAGGGTGAGGTTGAGGACGTTTATTGGCCTGCAAGCTTTGGCTCCAACTATTCTATAATGGGTGGAGCTCGGAGCCCAAATGTGAGGACAGTACTCAAAACAAGAGCGAATAAGGTTCTTATATAATTGGAGTAGCTGTTCAGAGGAAAAAAATTCCCGCAATTTGAAAAGAACTCCCAGCTTTTGAGGCCACCTGTATCATTTAAGATGAGTTTCCAAGACAATTTGTTGTTTATGTTCAGATCAAGAATGTTTATGTTGTTCACTTGTGAGGCGTTAGAGTCGAAAGAAATAGGAAAGTTGGGAGGTGTTTTTGAGAGGGAGATGTAAAGAAGTTGAGTTTTTAAAAGAGTTGAATTTTACAAGGTTGCGGTGACCCAACCGGGAAATCCCATCCAGATCGGCAAGAATAGAATTGGAAAGCTGAAGACGTGAAGCAACTCTAGATGCAAAAGAGGGAACAGATTTGAAATGAGTGGAAAAATGGAGAGTTGAATCACCGGCATAAGAGTAAACAGAGTTAGAAGTACAGCTGAGGAGATCGTTGATGAAAAGCAGGAATAAAGTTGGAGACAGAACAGAACCTTGAGGAACACCACAATTATAATGAAAGGAAGAAAAGAACTCGCCATCAACGAGTGCTGATATGGAGCTATCAGAGAGAAATAAATATAAAAAAAAAAATACTTAAAACTTAGCTTGAAATTCAGAATGGCGAAAGTTTCGCTGATATCCTGATCATTTGTAGATATTAATAAATTATATATTATACATTAAAACATTTTTGCAAATAATTTAATAATTAAAACAAAAAAGGCAAAAACCACCAAAATAGTACCAAAGATATTTAAAATTAAAGCTTGATTGAGAACATTTTAAGACTTAAAACCTAAATTCACATAATTAAAGAAGCACTCGGAAAACAATCACACACGTCTTCACAGCCCAAGCATTATATATATATATATATATATATATATATATATATATATATATATATATATATATATATATATATATATATATATATATATATATATATATATATATATATATATCTATATATATATATATTTATATATATATATATATATATATTATATATATATATATATATATATATATATATATATATATATATATATATATATATATATATATATATATATATATATATATATATTTTCTGGTGGGTAAAGGTCTGAGGACTACACACAGTCCACCATAGTTAGAGGCTAAGAAACCTAGATCAAAATTAAAGGTCAACAACCCCTGATACAAGGGTTGGAAAATAGAAGAAAGAGTGTTTCAGACTATAGATAAGATTGAGCATATCGGTAAAATCTAAGGTCAGAAAACTGGACAGAGAGAAGATGAGATTGTCCAGATAGTCAGCACTAAGAACTCTCCTCAAAGGAAGGGTTAAGGTATTTGAGAGTTCAAGGGCAATGCATGCTGTATGTAACAGCGACAGTAGGGAAAGTATCTCAACAACTCGACTCTTAAAAGAAGATTAAAAGAGTCAAGTGGGAGCAGAAGAACTGATAAGTTGAAAAGCTCTAAATTCCACCATTTCAAGGAGAGAAGTATATTTCGAGTCATCTCAGATATGCAAATCGGATTCCATGCAAAGCCTAACAATCACTCCCCCCCACCCTATACAGAGTAAGCAGCTGAGGTGGCGTAAAAAAGGTTGCTAAACAACTGGATGTCGTAAAAAGGTTCCGAAGACTCCTCAGAACATATAACCTCTGAAACTTGTTTAGAGAGAGAGAGAGAGAGAGAGAGAGAGAGAGAGAGAGAGAGAGAGAGAGAGAGAGAGAGAGAGAGAGAGAGATTTCGGGAAAAGGAAATACCAAAATATTAAGAATGGAAAACGAACTGAATGCGTTTCAAAACATCATAATTGTGTGAAAGTTTATATCGAGTAGATAGATGAAGAAATTTAGTTTCTGGGGCATTGATAATAACCATGTTTCTTTGCCTATTAAATAATATAATATGAGAAAGATTAGAGATCCATGAATCCAATGTCACCCTCCTAACATCTACCCTCCCATCATTAGCTAATTGGGGTTGAGTAAGGTGTCTTTCAAACTGAAAGTCTTGACAAAAAAGTGGAGGAGGTGAAGTGACTGATAGAAGATCTGATCTGAGAAAAGGTTGGGAATAGAACAGGACCCTGATGAATACACTACTGATAGTTTTAAAGGATGATCCATGTCCATATGTCCTTCTACAACTGTTGTTAATTACACCGGAAAGAAAGTCAGAGAGAAGACCACAGAGTGGACAGATATCAGTCTTTGTGATATATATTCTACATCGAAGGCTTTCGCTATATTTAGCGCCCGAAACACTAAAGAGCAGGGAAACAAGTCAGAGAGAGGTCGAAAAAGATCACAATTAGAATGTTCACACACACACATACATACACACACTCACACACACATACATACACACACGCATATATATATATATATATATATATATATATATATATATATATATATATATATATATACCTATTATATATATATATATATATATATATATATTTATATATATATATATATATATATATATATATATATATATATATATATATATATATATATATATATATATATATATATATATATATATATATATATATATATATATATATGAAAATTTAGGTTTATAATAAAGAATAGTGCTGAACATTGAATATAAGTTAGTTAAGTTAATACTTGAAGTACCCACATGGGATTCAGGATTGGCAGTAAAATGATTTTCATTCAAAAAGGAGTAAGCTTTAGATGCTGGGAGATCCTACAAATAAGGTTTTGTTCTTTTTAATTAACTACTACAGACAGGTGAGTACGAGAAGCGGAAATTTTAAGAGAGGAAGAGTTTGATGATTCTTGTTATTTGGTTGAATATTTCGAGGAGTAGCGAATGATGTGGTAAAATTGAAAGATATAAGAGTTATGTACAAGTGGTGGGAGGTATTAAAAAATAGAGGAGTTATGCCCAAGTGGAAGGTATTAAAAACTAAAGGAGTTATGTGCAAGTGGAAGGTATTAAAAGCTAAAGGAGTTATGTGCAAGTGGAAGATATTAAAAAATAAAGGAGTTATGTGCAAGTGGAATGTATTAAAACTAAAGGAGTCATGTGCAAATGGAATGTATTAAAAAATAAAGGAGTTATGTGCAAATGGATGGTATTAAAAATAAAGAAGATATGTGCAAATGGAAGGTATTAAAAACTAAAGTAGTTATGTGCAAGTGGAAGGTATTAAAAAATAAAGAGTTATGTGCAAGTGGAAGGTATTAAATAATAGAAGAGATATGTGCAACTTGAAGGTATTAGACAGGCTAGTTCTTAGTGGAATACACTTGAAAGTTTGGAAAGTTGATTCAGGTTAAAAAGGATTCAATCTAAAGAGAGTGAAAAAGTTATGAACGAAGAAAAATATAGTAAATATTGATGGAATTATGATGGAGGTTTCTAAAAAAATTAATACGTTATCTCAAAACTGATAATGGTGAGGTTGAAAGTATGGAATGAATATTGGGCATTTATTTATAATTGCTTGCTATCTGACAGCTACTTTACTACAGATAATGCGCGAGATGCACTATGCGATAAATTAAAACGGATGTATAGGAAGTTTTTATTAGAATTAAAAATCATAATTAATATGCAATTTAAATTCAGGGATGGAGGTGTATAGGTATGAAAGGTTGGAAGATATCTTGGAGCTTATGGTATGAATAAAAAGAGGAAGTGGAAAGTATAATGGAGCTCAGCGTTGATAGTAAAATGATAAATAGGAAATTACGATTTAACAAGCAGCTTGTTGGTTAAATAACTTGGATCATCGGAGTGAATAAGAAATACTCACTGTTAGATTGTGTGTGTGTGTGTGTGTGTGTGTGTGTGTGTGTGTGTGTGTGTGTGTGTGTGTGTGTGTGTGTGTGTGTGTGTGTGTGTGTGTGTGTGTGTGTGTGCGTGCGCTTGGGTATGTGTTTGTATGTTTGTATGATTATAAAATGGAAATAGGGAGATCGAAAAATCTTGTTATTGGGAAGCAGAGTATATCTCAGTGGCTAAATGATCTGTTCATTGTCTATTGGCATGAGAAACTGCTGACGTTACATCCTGAACCTGCGGAAGAATGGATGTTTTTTTTTCGAGATATTTATTCCTATGTTATTTCAAAAGGAATAGGAGGTTTGGAGACTTATATAGAGAATGCACAGTTTCAACTTCATCCCATGTGTTCTGCGCAAATGTATTAATATATATATATATATATATATATATATATATATATATATTATATATATATATATATATATATATATATATATATATATATATATATATATATATATATATATATATATATATATATATATATACATATATATATATATATATATATATATATATATATATATATATATATATATATATATATATATATATATATATATATATATATGTATAAATAGTATATATATATATATATATATATATATATATATATATATATTGTTGCATGATAAAAGAAAAGTAAAAATTATTTTGAATGGTCATAAAATTTTTCTAAGTAGGTATTAATCAAATTATTGCAATTAAATTCTTATTCACTTGACGCCCTTCTAGGTGGACCCACTCATTAGGTAGGAGCTTCTGTTCTAAATTGAAGAATGATATTAGTAAACATTTTGATTAAATTTCGATAATAAAAATATTTAATGGAACACTGAATATAAAAGGAATTACAATAATTTAGAAAAGAATAGAATTATATGAGAATAATTGTAGGAGAATTAAGAAGTATTTAAGCTTATTTAATTTATTTTTGGGCTTATTATAAGAGAATATAAGTATTTACGCTTATTTCATTTATTTTTCGGCTTATTATAATGAGAATAG
>JABUQX010144986.1:0-2500 GCA_015478945.1 Trachelipus rathkii | reverse complement strand
TTCTACCAAGAAAGATGTGAAAAAGTGGTGGCCCAATAGGAAACGTACCTGGAGAATAGCCGCACTCACTCATCGCACAATAACTAGCTCCCAAGGCAACACTACAGGAACCTTTGGAAGCTTGTGTTAGTTAAACAAATTTTTTCCCCTCTTTCTCTCCCCTTTTTACTTTATAACTCAATTAGTTAGCTTGAGAAATGAAGAGGAAAACCATGTGGGTTCCTCCCAAAATTCTCAAACCACACTAATCGGATCATCGTGTCCATCCATAAAAGAGAATTCATCCTCACAGGCCAGATGCAAAATATCTTGGAACGCCCAAGCTTCTCACGTTGGTTAAAGGAAGCCGAGGAAAACATGCAACTCAAACAATGAAGCTAAAAGCCAAATTCACTTAACAGATGGTGAATTCAGAAGCCTTCTAAATTCGAATCCACAACGCCTCTGAATAGACAAATTCGAAGATTTCATCAAAAATCTATGCTTATTAGTTTTGCCAGAAGACCTCCTTCACCACTTTGAAGCATTTGAACGAATACAAAAATTTAAATGGAACTCTCAAGAAACTCTCTCTTCAAGCGCTGTATCTTTACAGAAATTGGTCAAAGAATTTTTTGAAAAACTAAAAGAAAAAGATCCTTTACTCAACTTTCCGGAAAATTTAACAAATGCCATGGCCCAAATGCCCAAATGCCCAAATGCCACATTATCTAGAGGGTTATAAAAAATAATTTGTCAAGAACTACGATTACAACCTTTCACTTCCAAAACAGATGCAATACCTTTTTCAAAAATCGAATGGCCGACTCACCACACTACTTACTACAGATACAGACACCACAACTGTCAACTTCATCAGCAAAAGCGGAAAATCCTCAGGACCAGAATCATCAAATCAACACATACAAAAACAATCATTTCATCAAAGGATACTACCGGCAAATCAAATGCAACGACCATTCTCTCCCCGGCATAGCCCAAACACCGGACAATCATATAAAATTTCTGACCATCATGCAAAATCAGGGCACCTCAACAGTCAATACCCTTTCAATCCTTACTGCTACATGTTACCAATATCACATAAGAGGTTCTACAATAAATTGTCAGAACTCTAAATTAGACCCAAAAAACATAAATTTCAAAGTTAGACACACCCCAATACTCCTCAAATCGAAGAAAGCGTTAAAAAAGGATTTTGGAAATCAAGCGGAATAAATCGTATATAATGTAAAGGGGTGAGACCTTATATCCAGCCTATACACAACAAGGACAAACTCCACGTTACAACTGTGAAATAATCAAAACCAATTTCCTTCTTCATCATTCAACCAGAAATGTTGGGACTTCCGAAAGAGGCAATTCCAAAACACAAACTTCACTTCCTCAAACACTCCAGAATAGGAAACAAATCCATATTCGACAGAAGAAAATCACATTATCTCATCAAGTGAAGATTACTTCCCAGATAAGCAACAGCACACCCCTCAATCTTACCATATTTATCCGCAACAATCGGATATACAGCAAGATTATGAACACAATCAAGAAAATTTTTAGACCTCGAGATTTTGTCCCAGTGTTCGGCTGAATCTTCCCACCTCCAAAAGAGTGCATCTGAAATCTTACATATCTTACTTACAATTCTTACTCTTAAAAATAATATAATGCATGCAATTTTGAAAATAAACTTGTATACAATAATAGCCACATGCATGATTTTAATCTTACTACATACACTAGATAGGGATAATATCGATAATTGCACTGAGAATTATGATGATTGTAACTATAATAATATTAATTATTCTACTCACACTTATGGCAGAAATGTTCAAACACCCTCACAATCATTGCATCACGATTCTCTCCCCTTACATACACTCTCACCTTGCCATTCTCAACATTTAGTAACATCCCAACCAATTCTTGCGAATTCATTAATGGAGACACAAGAAACTCAGGCACATAACGATCAAGAATCGAATCCCTCTTCACTCACATTTAACACAACCTCTCCCTACCTAACACTCAATCTCCCAAAGCATCTCAATCTAGCAACACAGCGGGTTCAATGTATTTCCTGAAAGCTTCAGTTACTTTCAATAATGGCAATTTACAACACAAAGTATTTCTCTTAGACACCGGATTCAATGGGTTTTTAGGAAACTCTGTCTTTCACAACCTCCAAATTATACTCAACACCCAAATACAACTACACAAATGTAACATTCAACTTAAATCGATTACAGACTCAATCTTTCCTCAACTTGGCACTATCGCTTTAAAAATACACATTGCAACATCACATTTACCAGTGACTTTTATGGTAGTCCACGATTCACTCTACTCTTTTAAATCAGATTTCCTTCTAGGTACAAATCTCTTTGGTAACGTTCCCATCTCTCTCGATCTCAAAATTTTTAAGCTAGTCGTTGACATAAATGATACACCCACATTTCATCAATTGCTAACTCATCCTGCTCATTCACATTCCTCG
>JABUQX010144985.1:0-10000 GCA_015478945.1 Trachelipus rathkii | reverse complement strand
AGAAGTGGATTGAAACCTCTGCACCGCATCGGAGACACCAACAGCTATTATGATTATATGCTCACATATGCGAATATATGTGCACAAATGTACGTATAAAATGAGTGTGTGCTAATCGGTATCTTCCGTTTATCAATACTCCAGTGTAGGGTGGTAAACAAATGTGGCGTGAATTGGGGTGAGCCGCGTAGCATCGTAATATAACGGGAAATTCAATAACACACCATATATCCAATGAGAGGGGTTGTCAAATTGTTTCAGACCTATTTACTATATATATATATATATATATATATATATATATATATAAGAAGGTGACGTAGAGTTCGGGCTGCAGTTTATATATATATTATATATATATATATATATATATATATATATATATATATATATATATATATATATATATATATATATATATATATTTTTTTATATAAAAAAGTAAAAATGTAATAATATTTTTTTTTTATTTTTTTAAAAAAAAAAAAGAAACATATTGATTAAAAAACAGATTCTTCACAAAAATAATTTAAAAAATAATTAAAAATTTACAAAGTTGCGAGCTTTCGTCTCCATCAGGGAGACCTCTTCAGGCAAAGGAACAACACATCTGAAAACTGCCATCGTAGAAAGCACCTATTGTTAGTTGGTTATCTTCTTCAGAGATTTTTGGAAGTATCTTGAAAACTTCATATATTCATTTTGTAAATGGTCTAATTTTACCTCACCAGGTTGTTTATTAAAATTGTTCGAATTATAGATACAGAATGATTCCAGGACTCTTCTTGCATTTGTATTGGTAACATTTCTAATGTTTTCCATATTGTCGGTGATAATAAGGTGATTAAAGGATCTTCTATGATATGTAAGAGCTGAATTAATACTGTCTTTTTTTAAGTCTGCCAAGTGTTGTTTTCTTCTTCTTGAAAAGTCTATAGTTTCACCTACATATATTTTTTCACAGGATGTACAAGGTATTTGATATACGCAGCTGACAGAAACATTTTCTTTACATTTAGGGGGTCTAAAAGTATTTTTTAGAGAAATAAGATTGGAAGGGATAAGAGTAATATTTTTAGGCAAAATTTTTTTAATATTATGTAGTGGGAAATGAGGTATGGGTAGAAAAGAAGAATTTTTTGTTTTTGGAGGATTGGAGCCATAATAACTCCTTTTAGCTTTTTTGTACGCTTGATCAATAATGTGATTGGGATATAATAAGGTGGTAAAAGTTTTATGTAAATAATTTGTTTCGTTTTTCAGTAAAGGTGGGGAACAAATGCGGAAAGCACGTAGATATAGAGAAGAAAGTATGCCAATTTTTGTATTTTTGGAGTGATGAGAAAACCAATGGATATAATTAGGAGTAAAAGTAGGTTTTCTATAAATGGTATATTGTAAATCTGATGAATGCTGCCAACTGACTAGTGTATCCAAGAAAGGTAGGGAATTATTGGAAGGATTTTCTAACGTGAATTGAATGGAAGGATGCAATGAATTGATGAAATTTAAGACTTCTTGTGTATTTGTATTATGTGGAAGTGCTACAAAAACATCGTCCACGTATCTGAGCCACAAACTGTTATTAAGTAACGGATTAGAAAGGATGTGAAAATGCTCGGTCAACTCCATATAAATATTGCTTAAAATTGGAGAGAGGGGTGAACCCATGCTAAGTCCAGATGATTGGGTATAAAACTGACCATTAAAAACGAAAAAATTATATTGAAGGGAGAGATTGATAAGTTTTTTAATAGTTTGAAAAGGGAATGACAAATTGTAATTGTTTTCAGTAATGTATCTTTCCAAAAGGTCTAAGGTGAGAGGGACAGGTACTGACGTAAACAATGAAACGACATCAAAGCTTAAAAACTTATGAGAAGCAGGATTTAATAATTTGGTGCGTGATATGAAATCTTCAGAGTTTTTTAAATGGGAAGTGGATATATTATTGATTAAAGGTTTCAATTGATTTGCTAGCCATGAAGATAAATTATAAGTGATACTATTTATATTGGAAATAATCGGACGTAAGGGAGTATTATTTTTGTGAACTTTCGGGAGTCCATAGAATTGTGAGGGAGAGTTCATATATGAGGTTAGATTATTCAATATATCTTCGTGATCTTTAAAGATGTTTTTAAGAGCAGAGTTAAGTTGATTTTGAAAATTATTCAAGGGGTTTTTGTTTAAACGTGAATAAATATTGTTGTCATTTAAAAGATCGTAGCATTTGTTAATGTATGTATGTTTATCCATAATAACAATTAAATTGCCTTTATCTGATTTTGAAATAACAATGTTTTGATTGAATTTAAGACTATTTAAAGCTAAATAAAAAATTTTGGGGAAAGAGTTAGCATTTAAAGAAACAGAAATATTTTCCATAAGTATACCTTTAAGAATATCGTTGTTACAACTGACATTTTTATCACGAGATTGCCATTTATTGTAGTCGACGAAAAATTTCATCCAAGGATCCGAATTGTCGATTGAAAAAGACAAACCAAAACCCAACAAGATTTTTTCATAAGTACTCAGATTGTAGCTAGACATATTTATAATTTTTGAAGGATCAGACGCTTTATACCATAAACTATTATTAAAAATATGAGTAAACTTATTTTCCAGTTGCCGTTCTTTGTAGACTATTCTGCTGTTCATAGAAATATGTGCCAGGTTGATCAAATCAGTAAACTTTTGCAGATTATTATAAAACTTATTGTACCAATGAGTTTGAAAATTTCTAAATTGGTTAAATGTTTTCCTAAAAGCTATTTTAATTTCTTTTTTGATTTTCGAGATTTTTTCTAGTAAAATACATCTATGCATTTCTGGAAACGGAGTAAATTGATCACTCTTGAGGGATGGGGGCACCATAGATGGGGGAATAACAAGATTTCCCAAACACTTTTTAACAAATTTTAACTGCACTTTCTTCACATTAGCAGAAATCAAACTATGCATATATAGATGGAATTTTTTCCTTGTTAAGTAATCCAATCCGTTCGTATCGGGCCACATTATTTATGAAGATAAACTACTTTAACGCAGTATTTATTTTATATAGAAAGTAAAGCCCTTGGATTAAAATTTTTCATTTATTTAGTTACACAAAACAAAAAGACACATATTGATTAAAAAACAGATTCTTCACAAAAATAATTTAAAAAATAATTAAAAATTTACAAAGTTGCGAGCTTTCGTCTCCATCAGGGAGACCTCTTCAGGCAAAGGAACAACACATCTGAAAACTGCCAACGTAGAAAGCACCTATTGTTAGTTGGTTATCTTCTTCAGAGATTTTTGGAAGTATCTTGAAGACTTCATATATTCATTTTGTAAATGGTCTAATTTTACCTCACCAGGTTGTTTATTAAAATTGTTCGAATTATAGATACAGAATGATTCCAGGACTCTTCTTGCATTTGTATTGGTAACATTTCTAATGTTTTCCATATTGTCGGTGATAATAAGGTGATTAAAGGATCTTCTATGATATGTAAGAGCTGAATTAATACTGTCTTTTTTTAAGTCTGCCAAGTGTTGTTTTCTTCTTCTTGAAAAGTCTATAGTTTCACCTACATATATTTTTTCACAGGATGTACAAGGTATTTGATATACGCAGCTGACAGAAACATTTTCTTTACATTTAGGGGGTCTAAAAGTATTTTTTAGAGAAATAAGATTGGAAGGGATAAGAGTAATATTTTTAGGCAAAATTTTTTTAATATTATGTAGTGGGAAATGAGGTATGGGTAGAAAAGAAGAATTTTTTTGTTTTTGGAGGATTGGAGCCATAATAACTCCTTTTAGCTTTTTTGTACGCTTGATCAATAATGTGATTGGGATATAATAAGGTGGTAAAAGTTTTATGTAAATAATTTGTTTCGTTTTTCAGTAAAGGTGGGGAACAAATGCGGAAAGCACGTAGATATAGAGAAGAAAGTATGCCAATTTTTGTATTTTTGGAGTGATGAGAAAACCAATGGATATAATTAGGAGTAAAAGTAGGTTTTCTATAAATGGTATATTGTAAATGTGATGAATGCTGCCAACTGACTAGTGTATCTAAGAAAGGTAGGGAATTATTGGAAGGATTTTCTAACGTAAATTGAATGGAAGGATGCAATGAATTGATGAAATTTAAGACTTCTTGTGTATTTGTATTATGTGGAAGTGCTACAAAAACATCGTCCACATCTGAGCCACAAACTGTTATTAAGTAACGGATTAGAAAGGATGTGAAAATGCTCGGTCAACTCCATATAAATATTGCTTAAAATTGGAGAGAGGGGTGAACCCATGCTAAGTCCAGATGCTTGGGTATAAAACTGACCATTAAAAACGAAAAAATTATATTGAAGGGAGAGATTGATAAGTTTTTTAATAGTTTGAAAAGGGAATGACAAATTGTAATTGTTTTCAGTAATGTATCTTTCCAAAAGGTCTAAGGTGAGAGGGACAGGTACTGACGTAAACAATGAAACGACATCAAAGCTTAAAAACTTATGAGAAGCAGGATTTAATAATTTGGTGCGTGATATGAAATCTTCAGAGTTTTTTAAATGGGAAGTGGATATATTATTGATTAAAGGTTTCAATTGATTTGCTAGCCATGAAGATAAATTATAAGTGATACTATTTATATTGGAAATAATCGGACGTAAGGGAGTATTATTTTTGTGAACTTTCGGGAGTCCATAGAATTGTGAGGGAGAGTTCATATATGAGGTTAGATTATTCAATATATCTTCGTGATCTTTAAAGATGTTTTTAAGAGCAGAGTTAAGTTGATTTTGAAAATTATTCAAGGGGTTTTTGTTTAAACGTGAATAAATATTGTTGTCATTTAAAAGATCGTAGCATTTGTTAATGTATGTATGTTTATCCATAATAACAATTAAATTGCCTTTATCTGATTTTGAAATAACAATGTTTTGATTGAATTTAAGACTATTTAAAGCTAAATAAAAAATTTTGGGGAAAGAGTTAGCATTTAAAGAAACAGAAATATTTTCCATAAGTATACCTTTAAGAATATCGTTGTTACAACTGACATTTTTATCACGAGATTGCCATTTATTGTAGTCGACGAAAAATTTCATCCAAGGATCCGAATTGTCGATTGAAAAAGACAAACCAAAACCCAACAAGATTTTTTCATAAGTACTCAGATTGTAGCTAGACATATTTATAATTTTTGAAGGATCAGACGCTTTATACCATAAACTATTATTAAAAATATGAGTAAACTTATTTTCCAGTTGCCGTTCTTTGTAGACTATTCTGCTGTTCATAGAAATATGTGCCAGGTTGATCAAATCAGTAAACTTTTGCAGATTATTATAAAACTTATTGTACCAATGAGTTTGAAAATTTCTAAATTGGTTAAATGTTTTCCTAAAAGCTATTTTAATTTCTTTTTTGATTTTCGAGATTTTTTCTAGTAAAATACATCTATGCATTTCTGGAAACGGAGTAAATTGATCACTCTTGAGGGATGGGGGCACCATAGATGGGGGAATAACAAGATTTCCCAAACACTTTTTAACAAATTTTAACTGCACTTTCTTCACATTAGCAGAAATCAAACTATGCATATATAGATGGAATTTTTTCCTTGTTAAGTAATCCAATCCGTTCGTATCGGGCCACATTATTTATGAAGATAAACTACTTTAACGCAGTATTTATTTTATATAGAAAGTAAAGCCCTTGGATTAAAATTTTTCATTTATTTAGTTACACAAAACAAAAAGACACATATTGATTAAAAAACAGATTCTTCACAAAAATAATTTAAAAAATAATTAAAAATTTACAAAGTTGCGAGCTTTCGTCTCCATCAGGGAGACCTCTTCAGGCAAAGGAACAACACATCTGAAAACTGCCAACGTAGAAAGCACCTATTGTTAGTTGGTTATCTTCTTCAGAGATTTTTGGAAGTATCTTGAAGACTTCATATATTCATTTTGTAAATGGTCTAATTTTACCTCACCAGGTTGTTTATTAAAATTGTTCGAATTATAGATACAGAATGATTCCAGGACTCTTCTTGCATTTGTATTGGCAACATTTCTAATGTTTTCCATATTGTCGGTGATAATAAGGTGATTAAAGGATCTTCTATGATATGTAAGAGCTGAATTAATAGTGTCTTTTTTTAAGTCTGCCAAGTGTTGTTTTCTTCTTCTTGAAAAGTCTATAGTTTCACCTACATATATTTTTTCACAGGATGTACAAGGTATTTGATATACGCAGCTGACAGAAACATTTTCTTTACATTTAGGGGGTCTAAAAGTATTTTTTAGAGAAATAAGATTGGAAGGGATAAGAGTAATATTTTTAGGCAAAATTTTTTTAATATTATGTAGTGGGAAATGAGGTATGGGTAGAAAAGAAGAATTTTTTGTTTTTGGAGGATTGGAATCATAATAACTCCTTTTAGCTTTTTTGTACGCTTGATCAATAATGTGATTGGGATATAATAAGGGGTAAAAGTTTTATGTAAAAAATTTGTTTCGTTTTTCAGTAAAGGTGGGGAACAAATGCGGAAAGCACGTAGATATAGAGAAGAAAGTATGCCAATTTTTGTATTTTTGGAGTGATGAGAAAACCAATGAATATAATTAGGAGTAAAAGTAGGTTTTCTGTAAATGGTATATTGTAAATGTGATGAATGCTGCCAACTGACTAGTGTATCTAAGAAAGGTAGGGAATTATTGGAAGGATTTTCTAACGTAAATTGAATGGAAGGATGCAATGAATTGATGAAATTTAAGACTTCTTGTGTATTTGTATTATGTGGAAGTGCTACAAAAACATCGTCCACGTATCTGAGCCACAAACTGTTATTAAGTAACGGATTAGAAAGGATGTGAAAATGCTCGGTCAACTCCATATAAATATTGCTTAAAATTGGAGAGAGGGGTGAACCCATGCTAAGTCCAGATGCTTGGGTATAAAACTGACCATTTAAAACGAAAAAATTATATTGAAGGGAGAGATTGATAAGTTTTTTAATAGTTTGAAAAGGGAATGACAAATTGTAATTGTTTTCAGTAATGTATCTTTCCAAAAGGTCTAAGGTGAGAGGGACAGGTACTGACGTAAACAATGAAACGACATCAAAGCTTAAAAACTTATGAGAAGCAGGATTTAATAATTTGGTGCGTGATATGAAATCTTCAGAGTTTTTTATATAAGCTGACGAAATATTGCTTATGAGAGGTTTTAGTTGTGATTTGCTAGCCATGAAGATAAATTATAAGTGATACTATTTATATTGGAAATAATCGGACGTAAGGGAGTATTATTTTTGTGAACTTTCGGGAGTCCATAGAATTGTGAGGGAGAGTTCATATATGAGGTTAGATTATTCAATATATCTTCGTGATCTTTAAAGATGTTTTTAAGAGCAGAGTTAAGTTGATTTTGAAAATTATTCAAGGGGTTTTTGTTTAAACGTGAATAAATATTGTTGTCATTTAAAAGATCGTAGCATTTGTTAATGTATGTATGTTTATCCATAATAACAATTAAATTGCCTTTATCTGATTTTGAAATAACAATGTTTTGATTGAATTTAAGACTATTTAAAGCTAAATAAAAAATTTTGGGGAAAGAGTTAGCATTTAAAGAAACAGAAATATTTTCCATAAGTATACCTTTAAGAATATCGTTGTTACAACTGACATTTTTATCACGAGATTGCCATTTATTGTAGTCGACGAAAAATTTCATCCAAGGATCCGAATTGTCGATTGAAAAAGACAAACCAAAACCCAACAAGATTTTTTCATAAGTACTCAGATTGTAGCTAGACATATTTATAATTTTTGAAGGATCAGACGCTTTATACCATAAACTATTATTAAAAATATGAGTAAACTTATTTTCCAGTTGCCGTTCTTTGTAGACTATTCTGCTGTTCATAGAAATATGTGCCAGGTTGATCAAATCAGTAAACTTTTGCAGATTATTATAAAACTTATTGTACCAATGAGTTTGAAAATTTCTAAATTGGTTAAATGTTTTCCTAAAAGCTATTTTAATTTCTTTTTTGATTTTCGAGATTTTTTCTAGTAAAATACATCTATGCATTTCTGGAAACGGAGTAAATTGATCACTCTTGAGGGATGGGGGCACCATAGATGGGGGAATAACAAGATTTCCCAAACATTTTTTAACAAATTTTAACTGCACTTTCTTCACATTAGCAGAAATCAAACTATGCATATATAGATGGAATTTTTTCCTTGTTAAGTAATCCAATCCGTTCGTATCGGGCCACATTATTTATGAAGATAAACTACTTTAACGCAGTATTTATTTTATATAGAAAGTAAAGCCCTTGGATTAAAATTTTTCATTTATTTAGTTACACAAAACAAAAAGACACATATTGATTAAAAAACAGATTCTTCACAAAAATAATTTAAAAAATAATTAAAAATTTACAAAGTTGCGAGCTTTCGTCTCCATCAGGGAGACCTCTTCAGGCAAAGGAACAACACATCTGAAAACTGCCAACGTAGAAAGCACCTATTGTTAGTTGGTTATCTTCTTCAGAGATTTTTGGAAGTATCTTGAAGACTTCATATATTCATTTTGTAAATGGTCTAATTTTACCTCACCAGGTTGTTTATTAAAATTGTTCGAATTATAGATACAGAATGATTCCAGGACTCTTCTTGCATTTGTATTGGCAACATTTCTAATGTTTTCCATATTGTCGGTGATAATAAGGTGATTAAAGGATCTTCTATGATATGTAAGAGCTGAATTAATACTGTCTTTTTTTAAGTCTGCCAAGTGTTGTTTTCTTCTTCTTGAAAAGTCTATAGTTTCACCTACATATATTTTTTCACAGGATGTACAAGGTATTTGATATACGCAGCTGACAGAAACATTTTCTTTACATTTAGGGGGTCTAAAAGTATTTTTTAGAGAAATAAGATTGGAAGGGATAAGAGTAATATTTTTAGGCAAAATTTTTTTAATATTATTACTAATTAATGATACAGAGGGGGCGGTAAGGATAATCTTTCTTTTCGACTTTTGTCATATTCTTCAACTGCTTTTCTTTTAAGATGAATGTACGCACCTTACCCCAAGTCTTGGGGAGAAAAGATAGATGATATATATATATGTATTATATATATATATATTTTTTATATGTAGAGAAAAATATATATATATATATATATATATATATATATATATATATATATATATATATATATTTACAGTGGTCACCACCAATCACGGGTGGAGCCCTATTCAAGGAGGGGGTGTTACACGTCTTGAAAGCTTACCGACTAACGCAAATTACGCAGATGAGCACAGGCGCAAGACTTTGAAGTGAGGGAGAATAAATTCAACAGGAAACATAGAAGATGGAAGAAAATTCCACAGAACAGAGATGGCAGGAAAAAAGTAAGACCGCAGCGAACTAGGCTGGAGTTACCAAAATCCACACAAAACACATGCGCAGACACAGCACCCCTTGTGCTACGCGGGCGTCGAAGAGGTGGTGGTACGCGAGTGGCAAGCCCTCGAGCTGCCTACGTTGCGGGTACCTGTAGAAAAGTAGATAGCACCAACATCGGCCGCAAAGATAGAGGGTCAAAAGAAGTGTAAAGTACGGAATTGTTTATGTCTTTTGGCCTTTGACTCGACCCAGTCCAAAAGCCGGGTGGAACCAGAGACCCACAGATATGAGAAGAGGAAAAAAAGTCTCGCAGTCTAAACAGAATTCCCAGTTTCTTTGAGGCCGCCCTAGCAACCGTTGTGATGTGAGGTTTCCAAGACATTTTTTTGTTTATGTTAAGGCCAAGGATGTGTATATTTTCAACAGGAGAGACGAGAGAACCATCGAAAGAGATAGGAAAGTTGAAAGGTGTTTTAGAGAGGGAGATTTGTAAAAGTTTAGTTTTTAAAGAATCAAATTTCTGCAAAAATAGAATCGGAAAGATTAAGACGAGAGGAAACTATA
>JABUQX010144984.1:0-26334 GCA_015478945.1 Trachelipus rathkii | reverse complement strand
ACCATCATTACAAAAATCGTATAATAAACATTTTATTTTACTAAAATTGCGTACTTTTATATTACTCATTCAAATATAATTTAAAATTATTTAAAGTTAAAATTTATAATAAATCAATCATTATCTATAAAGAATTTATTATTAACTGTTAATGCTTTTTGTTTGTTTGTAAATTTTATAACTATCAAGTTTTAAAATAACTTTTACTAAAATTTTATGAAATTTATTAAAAACATATATTTTACGTACCCAAAGCAATAAATCAGTAAATCAGTATGTCAGCCCTAGCAACTCTGGTCAAGTTATGCCGTTCTATTGACTTACTGTTTTACATCACTTTAACCATATAATAAGTATAAAAATAAGTTCTTCTCTGCTAACATAACATGTATTTTTATTAAAATCATTCTAAGTTTTTATTTAAAAATACCACTATTCACTTACATTTATATTATTCACCTGCTTCAAAAATATTTCAAAGTTTTTTTTTAAATAATTTGGGTTTTCTTTATTATTATTATTATTATCTATGTACATTGACAATCCATCACGAGAAAACACAACAACCCGCACTCCTTACAGATACGAAACTGACCTCTCTGTAAAATGTGTTGAAATAACTACTTTTAGGTCTAAATTTAGGATGATCCTTTTTTAACCCGAGGCGATTTAAGCCTGATTCCAGGTCAAAATAATAAACTGACCTCTTTCTGTAAAATGTGGTGCAATAACTGCGTAGCCTAAATTTAGCCTAAATTTATGATTCTGTAGACGGGCTAATTTAATCCTTACGTACCAAGGTCAAAAGGTAATTCCCGTATAGACAAGAATCAATATTATTTATAAACATATTTCAAACTGAAACATGCGGGATCGGTAAGATCCTTTAAGGTAAAAAGGAAATGTTTCCCTTACTTGTGATTGGTCGGGGTAATCCTTATTTATATGATCTCGTATGTGATTGGTCGAGAATTATTTATCGTCTTTTGGAAAATTAACGTTGTTCTTTAAACTTGTATTTGAGCAGGGCGTGTGTTTTATTATCTCTTAAAGCAAACTCATTTAAAATCATAGTCATTTTAGCTGTTAAGCGGTGCAAAAGTTATCTGATTTGTAATAAAAGTGTTTTATTTTTACCTAAGTGTATATCATTTTTATAATAAATACTTACATTGAGGAATAATTATTAATTTTCACCAGAATAGATGTAATGTCTTCCCCCTAGTTCATAAGCCAACCACCAGGGCTCAGCATGACTCCACCCGCAAAGGTGGCCAACCCCGCCCGTTGGGAAAGTGTCCCGCCGCGTCCCCTGCCTGCCGCGTGCGCCCTGCAGGCAATATTTCGCGTTCCCACCGCAGGCAGTCCGTATAATATCTCTGCAGAACAAAGAGTATATATACAGCAGCATAGCGCGCGTTGAGTATATATATATATATATATATAGCATATATATATATATATATATATATTTGTGTGTGTGTGTGTGTGTGTGTGTGTGTGGATGTATCTGTGTATATGTGTATGTGTGTATGTGTGTGAATAAGAGATCTAAAGTGTATGTGTTTCTAACGTGTAAGTATGGACTAACTTCTTATAAGATGATTAAGGTATATAGGTGGTATCAAAGATGACGCCATCAAAGATGAGTCTGGCCCAAAGATGAACCACCAAAAAGCAGAGGTGCACCAAAGCTGTTATTAAAGTTGGAGGCATCAAAGCTGAGGCATCAAAAAGCTGAGGTAGAGGCATCAAAAGCTGAGGCATCAAAGTTGGGGGGGTATCAAAACTGAGACATCGTGTTGAGGCATCAAAGTTGAGGCAGCAAAGTTGAGGCATCAAAATATTGAGTGGGTGGGAGCGGCAAAGTGTGTGTGTATGTGTGTGTGTGTATGTGTGTGTGTGTGCTGTGTGTGTGTGTGTGTGTGGAGTGTGTGTGTGTGTAGTGCGCGCGTGTGTGTGTGCGTGTGCGTGTGCTTGTGTGTGTGTGTGTGTGAGTGTGTGTGTGTGTGTAAAGGCCAATTATTTATGTTGCCATTTAAAAATTAGAATAGTAACAGAATTGTGGAATCATTCAATATGAAATGTTGAAAGCTAAAAAACTGTAGGTGTCCTCATAGCGCAGTGTATTAAGCGTATGTACTTCAGGTGTTATTGTATGATGATGGTATGAAACCTTGACATACAGAGGTTCACGTTACCAATAGGGATGGGGATTTCTCTGGTAATTAGTACTTAAAGGACCTGAAACCCGGGATACCTGCTGGACATACGCCCGCCATCCATCGTTCGGGTTAAGAAGATACCTTTTATTTTAGGCGGTGGATTCCTCGGAACCAGTGGGATTCCCGCAGCACGCGGTGGGTGGAACGCGAAATATTGCGCCTGCGCGCGGCGGGCGGGAACGTGGAAATATTGCGCCTGCGGGCGCACGCGGCGGGCGGAGACGCGGCGGGACGCACCGGGTGGGCTGCCTTTGCGGGTGGGGCTCATGCTGAGCCCTGGTGGTTAGCTTATGAACTGGGGGAAAACTACTCCGACCAATTGAAATTAATAATTATTCCTCAATGTAAGTATTTATTATAAATATGATATACACTTAGTAAAAATAAAACACTTTTAATACAAATCAGATAACTTGTGCACCGCTTAACAGCTAAAATGACTATGATTTTAAAATGAGTTTGGGTCTAAAAGATAATAAAACACACACCTGCTCAAATACAAGTTTAAAGAACAACGTTAATTTTCAAAAGACGATAAAATAATTCTCGACCAATCACATACGAGGTCATATAGATATAAGGATTACTCCGTCCACTCACAAAGGTAAACATTGCCTTTTTACCTGCTTAAAGGAGATTTCCGATCCAGCATGTTTCAGTTTGAAATATATTTATAAAAATAATAATAACAATGATTCTTTTCTATACTGGAATTACCTTGACCTGGTATTAGGATTAAATTAGCCCGTCTACAAAAAGGTTTATTCTAGGCCTAAATTTAGGCCTAACGTAGTTATTGCACCACATTTGCAGTGTCGCTTAATATATTTTGACCTGGGAATCAGGTTTTCACCGCCTCAAGCCGCGATTATCCCAAATTAGAACCCAAAGTAAAGAGCCAATCAATATTTTACAGAGAGAGGTCAGTTTTGTATGTGTCTGTAAGGAGTGCGGGTTGTTGTGTTTTCTCGTGGTGGTCAGTAACATAGATAATAATAATAATAATAAAGAAAACCCGAATTATTTAAAAAACTTTGAAATATTTTTGTTTAACATTGAATGAATAATATAAGTGAATAATTGTTATTTTTTAATAAAAACTTAGAATGATTTTACCAAAATACAGCTATGTTAAGAACTTGCTTTGTTATTTTATAATTTATTGATGCATAAAGATGATGTAAAGCAGTAAGTCAAGAGAAAAAACGTGGCATAGCTTGATGTAGAGGGGTGCTAGGTGGCCTTAATGATTTACTGATTTATTGCTTTACAGCTTCGCGAATATGTTTTTAATAAAAATTTCATAAAAATTTTAGAAAGTTATTTAAAACTTGATAGTTATAAATTTATTAAACAAAAATTATTAACAGTTAATAATAAATTCTTTGCTCAAAGATAATGATTGATTATTATAGAAGTTTTAAGAAACTTTGGAATATAATTTTTAGTTATATTTGAATGAGTAATATAAATAAGTTTAATTAAAACATAAATGTTTTAATAAATTATACGTTATATGTATAAGTGGGTGGGTGTGTATGTGTGTGTGTGTGTGTGTGTGTGTGTGTGTGTGTGTGTAAATGTGTGTGTGTGTGTGTGTAAATCTGTGTGCATGTGTGGGGCAAAATCTAGCAGCAATCTGTGTGAGTGTGGCAAATCTGTGTGAGTGTGGGCAAATCTGTGTGAGTGTGGGGCAAATCTGTGTGTGAGTGTAAGTGTAAATGTAAGTCTAGACAGAAATGCAAGTGTCATGAATGTGTGGCATCATAGCAGAATGTGTGTGTGTGACCGCATGTATATGCAAATGTAAAGGTCTATGGTAAAACTAAGTGTCATAGTAGTGTGTATAAGGGTCATAGCGTATGATGTGCATAAGTGTGTGTGTGTGTGTGTGTGTGTGTGTGTGTGTGCAAAGTATAAAATAATAACAAGAAGTAAATAACACTAAAGTATAATAAAATAAAATAATAAAATAATAAAAATAATAATAAAAATAAATAAAATAATAATAAAATAAATAAAAAGTATTAAACAAAATAAAAACATAATGTTAATAAAATATGAGTTAAAGCAGTAAAGCAGAAAAGTTAAAACTAGTAAAGCAGAAAGTTAAAGCAGTAAAGCAGAAAGTTAAAAACAGTAAAGCAGAAAGTTAAAACAGTAAGCAGAAAGTTAAAGTTGTAAAAGAAAGTTAAGAGTAAGCAGATAGTTAGCAGTAAAGTAGTAAAACAAAAAGCATACTAACCCTTAGGTAACACCTCTATTGATTAACTGATTTTGCTTTAAGGTATGTAAAGCAGATAGTTAAAGCAGTAAAGCAGAGAGTTAAAGGCAGTAAAGCAGATAGTTAAAGCAGTAAAGCAGATAGTTAAAGCAGTAAAGCAGAAAGTTAAAGCAGTAAAGCAGAGAGTTAAAGCAGTAAAACAGAGAGTTAAAGCAGTAAAGCAGATAGTTAAAGCAGTAAAGCAGTAAAACAAAAGCATACTAATCTCATTGATTTATTGATTTACTGTAAAGCAGATAGTTAAAGCAGTAAAGTGAGAGAGTTGTTGTGCAAGCAGAGGAGTTAAAGTTGTAAGTTGATATAAGTTAAAGCATATGGTTTAATGTAAGTGTCTATGGCAAGTGTAAGTGTCTAGAAGCTTGTAAGCTCATAGTGAATGTGTGTATGTTTGATGGTGCATAAGGTCATAGTGTGTCTATGGGTAAATGTAAGTGTGTGTAAGTGTCTATGGTAAATGTAAGTGTGTGGGTAAATCTGTGTGTGTAAGTGCTATAGTGAATGTGTGTATAAGTAAATTGTGTGTGAGTGTAAGTAAATCTGTGTGAGTGTAAGTAAATCTGTGTGTGAGTGTAAGTAAATAAGGTAGGATAGATCCATACAGGTCAGATACCTACATGACCTCATGTCAGATACCTACCAAAGGCTAGGCATCAGTTACCTGGATGAGCTCAAGGCGGGGTGGAGGTTAGGTGCAGGTATAGGATAGGTGGTGTAGGTGTACGCCAGGTTAGGTTAGGTTAGGTTAGGTTATTAGGGTTAGGTTAGGCTTCATAGGTTAGGTTAAATGTAATAGCAGGTTTAGGCTAGCTGGGTATAAGGTATCCGGTAAGGTCAGCCGAAATATCATGGTCAAACAATGTTAATATATATATATATAAAGGTAAAAAGAAGAGTATATATATATATATATATATAGTATATATATATATATATATATATATATATACGATTCCCTCTCTCTCTCTCTCTCTCTCTCTCTCTCTCTCTCTCTCTCTCAAATATCAATGGTCAAACAATGTTAATATAGGCATAGAGTTATATATAGAGCATATTATAGAGAGCAGCATATATATATATATATATATATATATATAGAATATATATATATATATATATATATATATATATATATATATATATACATATATACTCATGTCGATTATGTGCTTTCTGTTCAAATTATCAAAGACATATATATATATATATATATATATATATATATATATATATATATATATATATATATATATATATATATATATATATATAACGATAAGATCACTTCTCTCTCTCCCTCTCTTCTGCTCGCTCGCCTGCTTTGTAGAGCCACGTGTTAGTTCGCTGGACGAAACCTAATACCGAAAATAAATAAAAATAAAAATAACTATATTAATTAAATTACTTAAAAATAACAAAATACTTCATATAAAAAATGATTAAAATAATTCAAAATAAAATGAATAATTTTTCAAAGTCAAAGATAATAAATAATAATAACGACTAAATCTCCAAGCATCATGCTTTTACGGTGTCGTAATCAATACGGACCTTTATAAATAGAAAATAAAATAATAGACACGCACCAGATGGTAATTCAAATAAACCAAATAAAATAATTAAAATCTCACAAAAATATATATATATATATATATATATATATATATATATATATATATATATATATATATATATATATATATATATATATATATATATATATATATATATATATACAGTAATGAAATAAATAAATTGGACTAGTTAATAAATAAATTATATTAGTTAGCCCCTCAGAGAAAAATATTTATTATATAAATAAATATTTTTATTTTATTTAATTAAAAATATGTTAAATTATTTTTATTATAAATTTGAAAAGCTATGTATTATAACTTCAGGCTATCTTATCTATGAATAGTTATTTGGGAAGATTAATAAGGGCATGGAGCTTTTGAAAAACTCGAATTCCTTTATTTATTTAGAATCCCTTTTGCACCTTTAAGGTGAAGAGGAAGCTCTTGTACAAGGGCAGTAAAGAATATAGTTACATTGTATACCTGGCCAGTTTGATGAAACAATATTCCTTTACAATATTTTAAAAAACCCAAATAATTCCTTTTGCATAAAAGCGTATTATATAATATATAGTATATATATATATATATATAGTATATATATATGTATATATATATATATATATATATATATATATATATATATATATATATATATATATATATATATATAGTGAAAGATGAATTTGAAAATATAGTATGGTTCTCGGAGAATCAATAAAATATTTGGTATGAAGGTTGGGTGGAGTCTAGGTGTAGGTGTAGGTGTAGGCTAGGTGAAGGCTGGGTGGAGGCTAGGTGCAGGTGTAGGCTAGGTGAAGGCTAGGTGTGTGTGTGTGTGTGTGTGTGTGTGTGTGTGTGTGTGTGTGTGTGTGTGTGTGTGCGCGTGTGGGTGTGTAAGTAAATCTGAAAAAATTTGGGTTCTCAAAAAATTTGGGTTCTCAAAAAATTTGGGTTCTCAAAAAATTTGGGTTCACAAATTTGGGGTACTCACAATGGTTGCCACGGTCATAACCCTTCTTCGAAGGGTTGCTAAAAATTAGGGTTGCCGAAAAAATTAGGGTTGCCAAAAAATTACGGTTGCCAAAAAATTAGGGTGGCCAAAAAATTAGGGTTGCCAAAAAATTAGGGTTGCCAAAAAATACCGTGGGCCAAAAATGACCCATGGAAGATCAAAGGTCAAGGCCCAAAAAGGTAAAGGCCCAAAAAGGTCAAGTCCCAAAAAAGGTCAAGGCCCAAAAAGGTCAAGTCCCAAAAAAGGTCAAGGCCCAAAAAGGTCAAGGCCCAAAAAGGTCAAGCCCCAAAAAATTGGGCTCGTGGTCAAACTCTCGTGGGTCAAAAGTCAAAGGCCCAAAAAAATTGGGCTCAAAAAAGCCTCAGGTAGGTTCCTGGACGCTGTGGTCAAAATGACCAACACGAACAATATCCCGTACATACTACTATATATATATATATATCATCATCACCTACCTTCTCTCCCCAAGAGTGGGGTAAGGTGCGTAACATGCACCGAAAACAGAAAAATAATAATAGAAGAATATGACGCAAGTCGAAAGAAACTGTCCTTACGTCCCACCTTTTAGTGAGAACTCGACGCAGTCAGAAAATTCACCCTAGATCTTCACGGGACAGCGACGGATCCTCAATGACACATCTTGTTACTGCTCATTCCTTTAGCCCAGGGCCGCCAACCATGTACCCGTCACAAACTCCAACACATTCACTCCTATTATGCACCTTTCTTCTCGCCTCCGCCAAACTCACACATTTCTCTCCTTCAGGTATTCCTTTGCTGACTACCCACTTTTTCTTCGGCCTCCAAGCCGGTCGATTCCCATCACACTCCCACCACTACACACATCTGCTTAACCAACCGACTATCATCGATCCTTTGCAACATGACCAAAACCGATGTACTTATTTATTCTCTCTCTACTCCCTTTTCTTCACACCACAAACTCTCTAATACGTTCATTCTCATTTTATCAATTCTTTTTCACACCTAACACGCCCTAAGATATTGTCCATTCGAACACATTGAACTTTAGATCTATACCTCTATTCCAGACCAGGTTCACTACTATGCATTAACCAGGTACGTAGCATAACCTCATGTAAGATCCCCTATAGTATCAAGACTTAAAGGTCCCTTGGCCACTCTCACCAACTATTTAATTGCATCACCACCCTTCCCGTTATTCGCTTCCTACTACACTCTGCAGACCATGCTCCCTTTTCATCCAGCAATATCCTAAATAAATATTTAAAAACTCAGACACTTGTTCCAAAGGCTCACCATCTAACATAACTTCACACCGAGGACCGCCCCGCACCATAACCTTAATACTCTTTTATATATATATATGTTGGCAGTGAGTGAATACATAGTTATAGTATATATATGTTATATAGTTAAGTTATATATATATAGCAGCATATATGAGTATATATATATATATATATATATATGGTAACATACATATATTATATATATAGTATATTACATGGCAGTATTGGTTATATATGTATATATGTAAGGGTTGGTTGTTACATATATTAGCATAAAGAAAGAAGAAATATAAGAATAGTTATATATATATGAGTAGCAGTAGTTATATATGGTTAAGGCGTATAGTAGTATATAGTATATATATTATATTATTGGCCATGCTATGATGAAGAGCTGGTTGTTGTTGGCTATATTACATGGCGAGCGGCAGTATGTTATGTTGGTTGCTTTGCTGTTACATATATATTGGCTGCTGTTATTATATTATATGAGCTAGAGATATAGTTGGCGAGCATTATGCTGGCTGGCTGCTGGTTGGCGCGTTGCTGGTTGGCTACACATATTACATATATATATTATATATATATATATATACATCCAGTTCTTGGCTGTATTCATACTACAAAGAGGAAAGTTATATGAAGAGAAGTATAAAGTTATATACATACATATGTTAGCATATAGGCTATATAAGAATAAGCACAAATTGGTGCTACAATTACAGCAGCAGCAGCAGATACATATTAGCAGCAGCTGTATGATATGTTCCTCCTATTGCGGTTACGGCATATTACATATGTTATGTTATGCAGCACATAGTGTTGGCTATTGCTATACAGCATATTGTTGTTGGCTATTGTTGTTGGCGTTAAGGCGGTGTTATTAAGGTTAGCTGTTGTTGTTATATATATGAATATTGTTGTTGTTGCTTGTTGGCGCATATTATGGTTGCTGGCTGGCTGGCTATATACTGGTTATATGCTGCTACATATTATTGAGCATATGGCAGAGTTATTAATATTATTGCTGTTGCTATACATATTGGTTATTACATATAACGATTGGCCCATATACCCCCTTTGAATTCAAATTTGCGTGACTGCTTGGTATGCATGCCCAAACCAAAGATTTAAGTCGGAAAGGTCGGCAGTATGTTTCATCAGTTAAGGTCGACCTGTTTAGTTTTCATTAATGTAAATATGAAAATGTTATTTCATTACCAGATAATGTGGATTCGCGCTACAAGAATGTTATTACATATTTTCTAAATTAGGATATTTTTCCCTTACAAGCAAGGTCTGTCTAAAAAATCACTTTCTAAAAAGACCCAGCTGTGGTATGTCAGATCGTAAGATTTATCTTCCACTGTAACTTTGATCCTAATTTATATAACTCAAAGCAAATACCGCCTTGAAATGAATTGTTGCTCTTGTGAGTCGTTGAATGGATAATGACAACCAATCAATCCTTCGAATTTGGAGTAGTTTGCTAAATCTGATTTCAAACTCTTCCAGGTATGAAGCAGTACGGTCAGGGCCTCTGGAAAGTGGTCAACTATGGCATCTTTCGTATGAAGTCTTTGTTGGCTAAACTTAAGCTGATGAAGGTTGTTGCAATAAGAGCCTAAAAAAGCTCAGGTAAAAAGCCTCATCTTCTTATATAAAGTTATGAATCCATTGAATGCACTAATGTCATCGCAGGAGCGTCTGCGTAACTGACATGTTTCTTCTGAGAAAGCAACACTGAGGCAGTCTGCTGAGTGAGATGACAACAATACAGGTTACATCAACCGATGCAGGTCTTGATCACTGAAAGTGTCGTAGACCCTGTAGTAGTAGTAGTAGTAGTATAGTAGTAGTAGTAGTAGTAGTAGTAGTAAAGTAGTAGTAGTAAAGCACTGAATTTGGAAACGCTGATAGCCGCGCTCACAAACAGCATGCGAAGCTCCACCATAAAAAAGGGAGAGAGGAGATTGTTTAAGTGGTCTACCCTAAGAAAAATTATTCAGCTTGGCGATTGTGCTCCAGTAACCTAGTAATGAAGAGTTGGAAATTTCACAAAATATTTTTGTAAACCTCAAAATTCAAGAAACATTTCTCAACAAACAAAGAGGAGCAATATGTTATAAAATTAAACTTGCATCACATCAACTGCTTTCAAACAAAAGGAAACTACAAAATATACGAAATTTTTGTTAACGTGATATCTAAAAGTATAAAGTCTAGTTGTCAAGTAACATCATCAACTTTGATTTTGCCATGTGTGTGTAGTAACGACAGCAGCCTGATATGACCATGAAGAGTGTTGCTTATTCTCAGAGGAATCAAAATACATATCAAAAGAGGTAGCTACTCACAAGTATTATATTTTCATATACTGTGTTATAATGCAACGAATCTATAAAATATAAATGCTTTGTGTTTTTATTGCAATGTAAATCGGTCCTATTAGCGGGCAACATTTACCTTATTTAAACAGTAGATGTTAAGTATAAAAGCCCACAATAGGTCTAATTTTCATTTTTATTTATTACACAATTACGTTTATAGAGTTCTAATATGAAAAAGGTACATTCAATTGTCTCAAAAACATCCAGGCTTCCCTGCTATATACATTATAATATACTTTATTAAGGATAAACCTTGTACCGATGGTCTGGCACATATCTTTTTTCCAACCAGCCAACCAACCAACCAATCAATCCCTCTTCTCTCTCGCCTCTGTCTCTCTTTTCAGTTCAGGGTTTTCATATCATGGCGGCGGCTGAGAGTTTGAAGAATATGTGTCTCGGGTATAGTTCGCTTTCATTAGATTTTTTTTTATTATTCAATGTTCTATTTGTGATTTTACTTATTGTTATAGATTAGATAATGAAGAATCTATCGTGATTTTGAAAGTTCTATAATAATTAACATATGTTTGTTAACAATATGAATTTCTTACTATTAATAAGAATTCGGTGTGCTGGAAACTAATTATATAGTTAGTAAGGCGGTGCAGCAGCAGCAGCAGCAGCATATATAGTGCATATATATATATATATATATATATAGCATATATATAAGAAGGTATAAGTTATATATATATATATCTGTGTGTGCTATATATATATATATATATATATATATATATAGGACCCGTCATGTTTTAATGACCCGTCGTTTCGATATTTTTGTTTTGTTTTTCATATTTCTGAGTATATGATCCCAAATGCAACGGCTCTATGGCATCGACATGATTAAAATACATAGAATCTTGAAAGTTTTTTACAACTCCGTCGTTTTAATTTTTTTTTTTTTTTTTTTACCAAAAGGGAACTGAAGCTGTAAACCGCAAGTATGGTATCGGGGTTCATCCGGGGAACGAGAGAGGTAGGACTGTCAGAGAGGGCTGTCTCCGGAACCCCGTTCTTGGTATTCGGCGTTCCCTCCGTTCTATTACGGGTATGGAGTCCCCCCTTGTCCTCCCTCGTCACTGAGCCCCCAAGACATTTACATTTGTACAAGTTTTTATATGCTGATTCCAAGTGTAATTGTTTTTTTCTGTAAGTATCGTACTTTTCGAGATATTTCATTTTGAAAAAATATTTAACAAATGTGATTTTTAAAAATTACTTAAAAATACTTTAAAACTTTTGAATCATGTCCGTCACCACTTAAATTTATTATTAGTATCATATACTAGTAATATATTAAAGCTCATAGTACAATAGTGTTGTTGTTGGCTAGCATATTGTTATGGTAGGTATATATATATATATATGCAGTGGTAGCAGTAGGCACCATCCCCAAAAGGAAGCTGCATATGTGCCATTATATCGAAATAACGCTACTGTGGGCCTGCTGTCTTCACGTGTTAGCTAAAACCCAATAGAAAGATCGCGAAAGTTTCCAAGTTTTTTTTATTCTATGTTAATTTTTTTTATTTTTTTTTCGCGGCGCCTCTCGAGCCGATTTGGGAACGTCTGCTGATGTGAGAGACCCTGACTCTTCCATCTTTGTGATTGATCTTGGGTATTCTCAGTAAGCCACAAAAAAAAAACTTATTAAGTAACTTGGACACACTATGCCTTGAAATAACTGAAAAAATCTATTACACGTTCGTTCGATAGTAATGCCGTTAACTTCCTTTAAAGGACGTTCATATATGTTGTGGTATATATATATATATATATATATATATATATATATATATATATATATATGTATAGAAGGTTATATATATATATATATAAAGTTGTTATAAGATGTTGACTCCAGGAACGAAAATCAATAAAAATGTAACGTAATTTCAATGATTTGAGGTTAAATACATTAGTAAATACTGGATTTTCAAACTATTTTCTAGACTAGTATTAAGAAAATTAAAAGAAAATTGACATATATTTTTTGTGCTTCACAACATCTATAGTCTTATAAAAATGAGTATTAGGCCGTGCTTAGGCTATTTATTTCAGTTTAAATTCTTGATGAATGTATACGTAAGTTTGTAGAAACACCTGACACAATAAATTGATATTTGATATTTTTATATATTTTATAAAGTTTGATCTGCGGCCTCGGCCCCATATCATCCCCCCCGTCCCCCGCAGAGCGGAGTAAATTATCCAGTTTTTTAAATAAAATACCCATAAATTATAGCAATAATCGAAAATAAAATAAAAAAAATGAAAGAACTTAGAAAAAAAAAATTAATATTAACAATAATAATAATAATAACACACACACACACACACACATAAAATCTTTGTTACTTTAAAAATTGAAATGCAAATAACTCTAATAAATAATAGAAATTGCAGTAATAAAGAAAAGGCCAAATTAGTTGTTTTTCTTATCGAAAATTCCGCATAAACGGAGTCAACATCTTATAAATGTCCATATATATATATATATATATATATATATAGGGATATAGTATATATATATATATATATATATATATATATATATACAGCATATATATATATATATGTTGTTGTTGCTATATGTATATGTATATGTATATGTATATGTATATGTATATGTATATGTATATGTATATGTATATGCAGTGTGTATATGTATATATATATATATAGAGAGAGCAGCATATATATATATATATATATATATATATATATATATATATATATGGTATAAAGCTACTTAACGCCCACATGGAACGGGAGCTCGATCAAAAAAATTCACAGGTGGGGCCTCTATGATACATAAGAAGAAATGATTTTTAACCTGTAACCCATGTCTCCTAGAACAGGTAAAAAAAAAAATTCATTTCGCCCCTAGAATATCTATTTATGTATCATCCTTTATATTATAGTTATTAAGTTATATATATATATGAAAGATATATATATATATATATATATATATATACTATATATATATTAGTATATATATATATATATATATGAGTGTGTGTGCGGCATTAGCGAGTTGATGAGATATCGATGTTCTTTGATAACTTTTATCTTCATCCCATGCGCTATCTTTTCTGTATGCGCGCCACCAAGATAAATTTTAAGCATATCTATTGAATTTTTTTAACATTTGGCCCATTAGTTTGTAGGGTTATAAACTTTGTTAACTCCACCGATGGAACCTTTAACGCAGCAAAGCTTTTTCATAGTATAGATATAGTATATATATATATGGTAAGTAAAGATATAGCAGAAAGGTGTATATAGTATATGGAGGGCGTGTTATTGTTATATATATATGTTATGGCGCAGCATATATATATATAGTATATATATATATATATGTTATATATATATATATATATGGTTTAACGCCTCTTCTTTCTTCGTCTGAGTGAAAATTATTCTGTCCGCCTTGGTATTTTGAAGGTGTTATTTTTAGTTTTAAAGTAGCTTCGAGGGTAAAATAACAATTATGTTAAATAAACTTAGTAAGTTCGATATATATATATATATATATATATATATATATATATATATATATATGTATATATATTATATATATTATATATATATATATATATATTTATGTATATATATATATATATGATATATATATAGTAGAATATATATATATATATATATATATATATGGTATAAAAGAATATATATATATATATATATATATATTGGTAGAGGGTAATTTTTCCTTTAAGAGAATATTTTCGGTCACAAGAGTGGGTAATTTCTCATAGCCTGTCTGGCAACACTAGTTTTATAGCAGAAATCTTAGTTTGAAATTTTACGCCATAGAGGCAGCATGTGATTTTATTTGTTAATTTTGTGCAAACTTTGAAGATGAATTTGTATAATTTATTTGACATCTGTCATGATAATAGCAGTTTTCTTGCAATTATAGACTATTGTAAATTTATTTTGAAGTGAAACGTTGCAAATGTAATGTCAGCGATCGGCGTGCTGTAAAATAGTATTTGCCTTTAGGGTTAAATTAGAGGATGACGAAATATCGTTGCCGAAGAAAACTTTAGTTACTTTTACCCGTTAAGTGCATCAACAAAGTTCGAACCGTTATTTTTTTCGTTTTTTTATACACAGTAAGAAATTTACATTAAACCGTGAAAGTGAACTCCTCCCTTCTCTCTCTTCTCTTCTTCTCTCTCTCTCTCTCTCTCTCTCTTCTTCTCTCTCTCTCTCTGTAAAGTAATATATATATATGTTATATATATATATATATAGTAGCATATATAGATATATATATGGTAGAGTATATATTATATATATATAGCATATAAATATATATATATATATATATATATATGTATTGATGATAGATAGATAGAAAAAAATCTGTGTGTCTACCTAGTTCGGCCTTTTCATAATACATTAGGTTAGGGCAAACTGTGGGCATTTCATAATCTATTAGTCAAGGAACCTTGGGGTTCCGAATACCTATTGGTTAGGTAGCATTTGGGGCTTCCATGATCCATTAGGTTAGGGCGTACTTGTGGGCCTACATAACCATTAGGTTAGCTACTGAAGCTTTTCATGATAATCCATTAGGTTAGGGCTAGTTGGGGGCTTATGCTAAGCAGGATGGTGATTTTTTTGATTTTTTTAAAAATCAATTCAGATTTTGATTTTTACTTTTCAGATAGTAACGTCACGCGATATATAATTTGTAACTTGTAAATTATATTTCACGTGACGTTACTGAATCCAAAAAATCAAAAATATCAAAAAAATCGTATCAAACATTTTAAAAATCAAAAATCAGTGACCAAAATTGCCACATCCCCGTTATTTAAGTATAGGTTAGACAGTTTGTTAGGCAGACGAGATTGTAATATAGTATGTAGTATATATATATAGTGAAGAGTTAAGGTGTTGTTGGTTATTGTTATATAGCAGCAGCATATATATATATATGTTATATAAGGTTATATAGCAGTGGTCGAATTATCGTGGGATATATCCAATACCGGTTAGTACTCGATGGTACTGATATATCGAATATCGAGCTCCGCATCGAAAGATTTGAATTTTTAACCATATATATATATGCGGCAGCGCATATAAGTTATAATTATTAATTTTATTACTACAGTTGTTATATATATATATACATATATATAGTTGTTATATATATATATATATATATATATATATATATTAGTATTTAGAGAATATTTTTAACGTGGTTGCTTCATACCGTCAACAAAGCATCACTGACGAAAAAAATAACTTCTTTACAACCCGTTATCTTTGAACTGTTACTATATATATATATTACAGGTAGTATATATATATATATATATGTTATTATGAGTAAGAGCGAGGTAGAAGAGCATATATATATAAGGCAGAGCAGCAAGAAGTGAGAGCATGGTAATAAAAACAAGAGGTGTCTCATCTCACTTACAGCAAAATCAGGATATACTCTAAAAAATAAAAATAATAGTGAAACGAAACTATGCCTCGTAAATTTAGGAAAAGTTATACAGCCCAGTTGTTAAACCTTATAGACTTGTTATATGAAAAATTCTTTTGAGAATACAATAGCAGCATCAAAAAAAAAATTAAAAATAGTGAAAAACTGTAAAAATTCAAGAACTTATAGGTAAAAAGCTAGCCTCTCAAAGCTAAAATTTTCTCCCATAGACTTTCTTAGGACATCAGGAATCCATCAATGTTTTAAATAATCCTGCCCAGTTTCCTGTATTCTTGTTAATTCTACAAATCCAGGGTAGACAAAACAAAAGATGTGACTTGGACCAGAGGCCCTGTTCTGAAACCCAACTTGACCGAATCAATATTGAAAAGCCTATGGAGTGTTTTAACACTTTTAGAGGCTAACTTTTTTTCCTAAAGAGCGACGATTTTCGTTTTCACTTTTCATAATTATTTTAGAGTATATCCTGTGATTTTCATGAAAATCAAGGGTGACACCTCTGCTCAACTATTACCATATATATAATCTTACTAAAGTCTGTTACTTTTTTTACCAGATTGTTAAGAATTTTTTTTATAGTTTTAAATGGTAAAATATTGCTTTTAAAAATGCTATAATAAAAGGTTTTCAAATTTCATGTCTATGAAAGTCCTTATTTAATTAAGTTATACCAGCCGATTTTCATGAAACTTACGAAATGTTTAAAATGATATGTAAATAATTTTTAATCCTTTACTATATCCAGCATTAAGCACTGTAAAAAAAAGTTTTTTAAGTATGTAACTTTTGAAAGTGACGTTTTATATCACATATGACATATGAGTGTGGTCTTCAAAGTAAGTAGCGACCTATTTAATATACAATTTCACAAGGTTCTTGTTGCATTTGATAAATTTTGAGCAGAAACCATAATAATTATAGTATTATACTAATTTGATGATATTTATATAATTCTCGATTTTTTGCAACGAAACATTGCAAATGCATTAAAAGGAAAAGTACTGATAAAAAAGTATTATGCCCAAGGTTTACAGAAAAAGTAACTTTAATGATTTCTTTTTCCGATTATTTCACTAACCAAATAGTAGCATGCACCCCATGGAGAGGTTTACAGGGAAGAAAGAGAGGGTATAGCAGCATATAGATATATATATATATAATATTAGAGCATATTTATAAATATATATATATATATATATATATTTATATATATATATATATATATATATGGTAAGCTACTAATCCAATACAAGGAATGGAGGTCAAGAATTTTTTGCAGTGTAGCCTCTTGATACGATAAATATTTGTCCTTGGAAGAGAATTGAATTTTTTTGGTAATAGAGCAGAGGGGATTCACCCCCGATTTCTATAAAAATCCACAGGGTATACTCTAAAAAAAAAATAATGAAGAATAAAAAAAAAAAAACGAACGTGGTGCCTCTTCCAGGAAAAAAAGTTAGCCTCTCAAAGTTGTTAAAACTCCCATAGGATTTATTAAAAAAAAAAAAAAAAAAATCACAGGATATACATACTCTAAAAAAAAATAAAAACGAAAATGATTTAAGTCTTTAGAAAGTTAATGCTTAACTAGCATTTTCCAAAAGCTTGCTCGCGTTTCAGGGCCATCCTAGTTCAGGTTATAAGATTTAAGTATATATAGATTTTCTGTCTATACCTAACAAAACCTATCGACGAAGCCAAATTGGCTGGTTTTTAGTTACAGTAGTTATTAATGTCATGCTGCATGTGACCATAACTTAGTTATTAAGGTATGTGGGGTTTTTTTTTCATTTTTTTTTTTTTGACCCAAATTGGTGGTTTTTTAGTTACAGGAATTTGACAATCCCTAGGGTGTTTGGTGGATTTTCATGAGGGCATGTTTACAGGGCTGACTGGGACAGCTGATAGGTCCATGTGGCTTCACCGTCTTCTATATTTCGAATGTTCTAATTGTAATCTGAACTAGAGGGCCTGAAATGAGACCTAACCTGGATGGATCAAAAATGAAGTCTATGGGGAGTTTTAACAACTTTGAGAGGCTGTAATTTTTTTTTTTTACTAAAAAGACCGCTACGATTGTTTTTTTTATTCATTATAATTTCTTTTAAGAGTATATAATGTGATTTTTATAAAAATCGGGGGTGAAGCCCCTCTGCACCATATTACCTTTTTTTTTTTATTCCTAGGTGACCTGACCCGATCTCTAAATCCCTAACCCTCATTCACCCCTTAGAACATAATAAAAAAATTCATCTCTATATGTGTAACGCAGAAGCGACCCAGAATCTTTTTTTTTGGTCCTGACCCGTTCCTGTACTTGCATTCTTTTGTGTATATATATATAGCAGAGCAGGATATATATAGTATATATATAGTATATATATATATATACAGAAGAGCAGGTAAGGTTGTTGCTATATATATATGGTATAGTAGAAGAGCATATAGCATGAGCAGTATGTATATATATATATATATATGGTATATATATATATATATATATATATATATATATATAAATTTTTCTCAGATTCTAATGGTAGAATACAAGAGTGTTTAAAGTGTTATATATTACCTCATGAGATTCACACAGAACGAAGTCAGATGTGGAAGTTATATAATATTACGAAAACACATGTTATTGTTTAACTGTTGATAAACCGTCGGTGTTCATGATCGGCGTTATTATATCTCCGGTTAGTAAGAATATATATATATATATATAGCAGCAGCAGAGTATATATATATATATATATATAAAGAGTATATATATATATATATATATATATAAGCATATGTTATATATATATGTAGTATATATATATCACCCATCTTCTCTCCCTGGGGGTAAAGTGCGTCACATGCACTGGAACGGAAAAGTAGATGAATGACTCAATTCAAAAAGAAAGTCTAGCTTTTACCGCCCCTGATACCCTTTGATATATATATATATATATAATGTTATATATATATATATATATATATATAGTTATAGAGAAAGAGTATATATATATATATATATAAAGAGTATATATATCCACTCTCCCGTCTCTTCTGTGAAGCGGTTCTACCCAGTGATATATTTCACACCATTGTAAATCTCGCCCACTTTTATTAAAGCAAGCAAATTAAAGGCAATAAGATAAGTGCGTTCCGTTGTTTGGGAGGAACATCATTGACAGTTGGGGGGGGGGAAGAGCATTATAAATTTTAAATTTCCTTTCTGAAGAGAGGGGTAGTGCCCATAGACGAGACCTGAAAGCATTACCCGGTTGAAGAGTTTTTGTATAAGAAATATCGGGTAGACGTGCTTTTGTATGATGTTTAGATATGTGGAAATCGTTCTTAGAGTTAATTGTATATAAAAAGGTTTAATAATAGTGTGTGGGGGAGTGCTATATTTTATGGCATGATGGTAAATTTTTTCCTAGAAGCAGAGGTGATCTATTGAGAGATTTGGATAATAGGGAGGATTTTTGTTAGTAGGTTGTGGACAGGTGTGGAACGAAGGCTTCTAGCTTTATTCTGTACAGTTTCTAATATCTGAGGGTTGTATTGTGATATTGTGGGAGCCCAGAGAGGTGCTAATTTTGATAGATGTAGTGTTTGGTAGATCATGCATGAAGTCTGGTGGTGAAAGAATAGTACTCTGGGGATTCCACTTTATAATTTGTAGTTTGCGAGAGGAATGTGATTTTTGAATCACTTTGGTTGTACGACAGGATAAAAAATTTGCCATTTTGTATTTAGTAGTTGTATTTGTATTTAGTATTTTGTTTTTTAAAATGTGTCTGAGAATGTAAAAGCCTTGTTAATATCTATTGCTACCAGGAGGTTGCGGGAAGTGTGAGAGTTCAGTTAGTCAGCAAGAATGTGTTAAATCAATTAGGATTGTGGTAGTGGCTTGTTTGTCCCAATCCATGCGAGTTTGATAAAAGAATGAAGGGGAGATATTCTATTAAAGGATAAATTTTCTAAAACTTTGGATATTGTAGAGAGCAATGAGATAGGTTTATACGAAGCCAGGTTGTGTGGTGGTTTGCATGGTTGTAGTATAGGAATTAGGAATCCGTTTCCAGAGTGGTGGGCGTGAGTTAAGTTTGCCAAGCAACGTTAAATATTTTGAGTTCGGCTTTGATACTTTAAGTGTTTGAGACGAATATTGGATATTTGCTTGTTTTTGTTTTTTTTAGGGAATTATTCTTGGTTGGTTTTTAGTCTGTCATTTGTTTGTCTGTTGGTGGGGATTGTGGATTTATGGCCGATTTTTTATTAGTTTGAAATAATAATGTTGCATTGGTTTTTGCGCTGTGGTATTGTTTTGCTTACATATAGCTTCGTGGGTTGTTTTTATTGTGCGAAATATTTTTGCTGCTCTTATGATTGTGGTTGGGTGTATTGTTGTCAGTTCTCTTTCTGGCTTGAGTCGATAAAGGTATTCTATTAAGGTCTGGATTTGGTTTATTTTGTTTTTTTATTAGTGTCTATTTTAGGTGAGAAGTTGGGGTTGAATTGTTTGCAGTAGCCATGCGAGAAGAATTTTTTAGATGCTTTTAGAATTACTTTATTAGTGTTATTTTGTTGAGTGAGAAAAAGTTCATTACTTGAAAAGACACTAGAACCATTTCTATGATGTCAGTGTAAGCTTAACAATTTTTCTTGTAGTTGATGTATGTTTATTAAAGATGTGTGAATAGGGTGTTTATGTCGAATTGTGATTAACATTGGGATGTGTTCTGAGGAGAGAGCATGAGGAGTTTGCTATGTTGTTACTTGAATGTAACGGGAACAAAAGGTGATATGGGGATGTGGAGTCTTTGTGAAGGTTGGTTTCTGTTGTTGAGGATGTTGAGTGAATGTAAATAGTTTGATTAAATCGTCTCTTGATGTGGGGTGTGGTTATTAAGCCATGTGAGTTGATGTGCATTGAAGTCCCCGGCTAATATTAAATTTTTATATTGTGTTAAGGATCTGGGATATAGAAAATTAATAGTTTTATTAACCTGTACTTCTATTGATTGGTAAGTGGATGTTTGATCGTTATTCATTAGTAGTAGTGTGATGTATTTGAGAATTGGATATTTTTGTGTATGTTTGTATTAAGGCGGTTTGGATGGATTTTTGTCACGCCTTAGCATCGAGTAATTAGTAAATTCAGAGGAGAGTATTTTGTTAGAGTGGATTCCTGTATAAGTGCAATGAATGTATTGCAATTAATTAGGGTGTGATGTTTTTTTTTGTTTATACCATTAATATTTAAAGCATGTTAATAAATTATGGAAGTTTTGGGTTTGTTTTGCGAATTTTCATATGTGGCAGGACCATGTTGGAGAATAAACATGAGGTTTAGAGATTGGTGCATTTTTGATGATACCAATCTTGGCAAGAAGTGCATAAAATTGGGGTTTGTCCTCTATCAGTCCCTATTACATTTGGGACAGGGTTATACTCTAGGACCTGGATTTGATCGGTTAATAAGGGGAGTTGGGGGTGTGTACTCTGGGTTTACACACCCCAAATGCAAGAAAGAAGGGAAAAATAGACTCTGGGCTCCAGACAATTTTGGGGCATCGATCCATTAGATCGCAGGTCCTGTAGTTGGTGAGAAGCATGTATCTCTGGGGTGCCATATTGAAGCTCCAGCCCGACCGATTCGTAGTTTTCTTATACATCGAACCTTCCGTCGCCGTAGCAAGTGGGACCCGCGGTCGGGCGAACAAGCACGCAAAACAATTTTCGAGATATATATATATATATATATATTGTTAGTATATATATATATATATATATATATATATTTAGTTATGAAGATATAGTATAATTTACACAAAGTTATATATAGTTATTATATATATATATATTAAGTTATATATATATATATATATATATATATATATAGCATATATATTATATATATATTATATATATATATTTATATATATATATATATATATATATATATATATATATATATATATATATATATATATATATATATATATTATATAATTTCAGTTTAGTGATCTAAAAGGACATTTGAATCTTCAAAAGGTTCACACTTTTATCAAAATAATGAACAAGGACCTCTCCACAACCCTAATAATCATAGAGATGTTAGGCAGACATGAACATGTAAGGATGGAAAATAGGTTTATTCATCTTTGTACTGGAGAACTAGGTCCATCCTACAAGAGCTTTAGACCCGTGGCAGTCTCGAATGGTGATCGTGACTGTCAGGGAGAAAATCGCATTTATTTTTTGAGTGTTATTCCTAGGAATGAAATTTCTAGGGATTGTTATAATTTATACAACAATAGAAATAATAATATTTCTGGTGTAACTAATGACTGTGTAGAAATTTATCATGAAGCTGGTAATTTCTGGATCTTTACATCCACTGCAGTTTATGATGATAGGAGACATGTAGGAAGGATTGTTTCCCCGCTAAACCTTTCAGAAGTTTTGTCACAATATAATCTACCAAAAAGTGAAATAATTGAATGCGGGTTAGCAGTTAGAATACCATCTTAAGCGTTGTTTTATTATACTAAAATATACTTTTAATTGTATTTTGAATAGGTAAACTGTACCTTGTTTTTAATTCTTTTAAATAGTTATTATTATTTTTAATTATCATTATTATTTCCATTTTTCGGGTTTTATTACTTATATTATTTTACTATTTTACTATCGACTATTTTACCGATTGTTTATGATTATAAGATTAGGGGTTTTATGATTTTCTTTTCTAGTGTAATATATACACTTCTCAATGTTTTTTGCTTTACCCTTACTACTAAATATATTATAAAAAACTTGGTCAAGAATAACACATGATTTAAATAAGCTTATTATTATTCATACAAAGTATTTATGAAAATCTAAAGTCTTTTAAAGCAAGTAGTAATAGTGGTAGTATTATAGTTGCAACTACATTACAATATAACAGATAAAATACATGATCTAGTTCACTACTTTATAAAGCAATTAATGATCTACAGTAATTGGTCTTAATCTCAATGGTCCGCGATAGTAGTAATCATTTGCATTTTAAGTAGAAATTTTAATGAATGAAAAATCGTGAAAGAAAATGTTTGACATGTTTTCTTCTGTGCAAATCGAAGCTTTTTCTAAGGGTTTCGGGCCATTTTTGCATTGTGAAAAAACTTCATTTCTCTTGGTAAAATTTTCATTATATATATATATATATATATATATATATATATATATATATATATATATATATATATATATATATATATATATATATATATATATATATATATATATATATATATATATATATATATTATTATTATATTACATATACATATTATTATTACATATTACAATAACATATATATATATTCATCATCATTATTATATATTATTACATATACATATATTATTATATATATTATTATTATTTATATATACATATTATTGGTTATTTATTATATATATACATATTATTACTATAAATATATGTATATTTTTACATATTATTATTGATTATATTACATATATATATATTATATATATATTATATTATTATATTATATATATATATATTATTATTATTATTATTATATATATATATATTATTTATATACATATATATATATATAATATATATATATTATATTTATATATATACATATTTCATATACATATTATTATATATATATATTTATATGATATACATATATATTGATATGATATATATATATTATTTCATATATATATATACATTATATATATATAATATATATTATATTATTATATTATATATATATACATATTATTATTTATATATATATATATTATATATATATTATAATATATTATATATATATATATATTATATTATATTATATATTATTATTATTATTATTATTATTAATATATATATATATATTATTAATATATATATATACATATATTATATATATATTATTATATTACATTATATATATATATTATTATTTATATATGTATACATATTAATATATATATATATATTATATATACATATATATATATAATTATATATATATATATATTATTAATATATTATATATATATAGATATATATATTATTATATACATCTATATATATATATTATTATTATATGCATATATTATTATTATTATTATATATAAAGTTATTATTATTATATTAGCATATATTTATACGCATGGAGTATTATGTGATATATTTATGTGCATTACATATACACATATACATAATATATATATATATATAGTTATAATATATATATATTACATATTACATATTATTATTATTATATTATATATAGCGACAGTTATATATTATTATTATTATTATTATATTATTATTATTATATTATATATATATACATATTATTATTATTACATATATAATATAAGATATGTATATTATTAATATATTACATATATTATTATGGTATATATTATACATTATATATTATTATTATATATGACATATATATTATAATATATATATATATATATTAATATATACATATTATTATTAATATATATATATATTACATATTATACATATATATTATATATATATATATTATATATTATTATTATTATTATTACTATACATATATACATAATATATATATTATTATAATATATATATATTAGTAAATTATCCTTTATATTGGTCGTAATATAGCCCTTATGGTATTATTAAGAAGAATATATACATAGGTTCGTTGCGGATTAAATATTTGATATACATATATACATATATGATATATTATTATTACATATATATTATTATATATATTTCATATATATATATTATATTATATTATCATATATATATATTAGATTATATATTATTATTATATTATGCTGATTATATATTATATATATATATTATCATATACATATATATTATTATTATTATATATATACATATTTATTATTATTATACACTCATATACATGTTATTATTATTGATGAATATATTACATATTTTTAAGAGGTAATATATATATATATCATTATAATATTATATACATATTATTATTATTATTAAGATATTATATATATATTATATATATATATATTATTATTATTATTATTATTATTATTATATATTATGATATAATATATATATTTATATATAGTATATTTATGTATATATATATAATATAGGAGGAGATATATATATATATTATATTATATATATAGAGTCATATATGTATATGTATATATATATTTACATGATATATATGTACTAAGTATATTACTATATAAATATATGAGTCAGAGATATGATATATAAAATATATATATAGAAGTAATATATATATGATATATATTTATATATACAGGTTATGGGATATATGTATATGATATGTATATATTTATATATATGTATATGCAGATATATTATTATATATATTGTTATTATTATTATTATTATTATTATTATATTATATTATTATTATATATATATATATATATATTATTATATTATTATTATTATATATATTATTATTATTATATATATATATTATATATTATTATTATTAGTTATTATTATATACATATATATTATTATTATTATTATTATTATTATTAGTTATTATATATATATTATTATTATTATTACATATATATATATTATTATATATATTATTATTATTATACATGCATATATGTATATATATTTATATTATTATGTATTATTATAGGTATTATATATTAGTATATATATATATTATTATATGTATTATATACATATTATTATTATTATTATTATATATATTATACATAATATTATATATATATATATATATATATATATATATATATATATATATATATATATAGTATATATATATATATATATATATATATATATATATATATATATATATATATATAGCAGTTATATGTTATGTTATGAGCATATATATACATATATATATATATATATATATATATATATATATTATATTATTAGTTATATTATATATAGTATATATATATATATATATATATATAGTATATGTTGTATATATACATATATATATATATTGTT
>JABUQX010144983.1:25000-27398 GCA_015478945.1 Trachelipus rathkii | reverse complement strand
AATATTAAATAATAATTAATATATTTATAATAAATGTTATATTTAATTACCTCTGCTCCGGTGGGACCAGAATCTCCGACAGCCTAACTTCACATTGTGGCTGTAAATATTTTTATTTCCCTGTCTTTGATTATTATTTAATAATTAAAAATAAAATAAGGAAAGAATTAATATACATTGACATATAACCATATATATATAATTTCATTATACATATATTTATATACTCAATTGTATATTAATAAATTTATGGCTTTTATTCATAAAAATATAATTCCCCATTTTTAAAAGAACACTGATCTATCTAAATTTTAGTTGGGACTCTAAGTTTTATCCAACCCTCCCTGATCCAATATTTAACTGCTATCTGATTTCCTAAGTTTAAAACTTGTTATCTCAATATCTTATCTGTCCCGACTGGTTGAGATCTAAGATGGTAATGCTCTTATAAAACATCCTAATACCCTCATCTCCCAATCTCTCCCTCCACTTTTCTCTGTCTCTTTCTCTGTCTCTCCTTGTCTTTCCGTCTTTCTCTGTCTTTCTCTGTCTTTTTAGGGGAGTATTTAAAAGAGGGGCTTCGTAGGGGATGGCATATGAATCATTCTTTTGGATTTCAAATGCGGGGTTCTCCTAAGGGTTCTCATAGGGTCTTTCAGGGGGGTCTTGCGAAAAAGCATCGATATTTGTTTTATGGATCATAAAACGGCAAAGTTTGAGCTTAAAGCAGTAAAAAGATTTCTATTTGAAAATAAGTTATGAAATGTTATGACATATTGGTGCCAGTCGAAACAGAAGCCACAACAAATAAGATTTTTAAGTGCTGATTCGATTAAAATGAATTTTAAGTCTTTGATTTCAATATTTAAATTATTGCAACATATATATATATATATATATATATATATATATATATATATATATATATATATATATATATATATATATATATATATATATATATATATATATATATATATATATATATATATATATATATATATATATATAAAGTCTTTTATATATATATATAAATTATTTAAATATATATATATATATATATATATATATATATATATATATATATATATTATTATATATATTACATAATAATATATACATACATATATATTATTATTATATACATATTGTTATTATTATTATTATATATTATTATTATTATTATTATTACATATATATATTATTATTATATATTATACATATTATATATACACACATAAATTATATTATATATATATATATTATTATATATATATTACATATATATATATTATATTATTACATATATATATTATTATTATATATTATATAGTTGAATATATATTATAAAGATATATATATATATACATATATATTATACATATATATTATTATTACTACATATTATATATATATATAGCAGTATATATATATAGACATATATATATATATATACATTATATATATTATTATATTATATATATATATATAAAATATATATAACATATATATATTATTATTATTATTATGAAAGATATATATATATATATTATTATATATATATATATATATATATTATTATTATATATATATATTATATATATATATATATATACATATATATATTATATATAAAGTTATATATATATATTATTATATATATTATATATATATATTATATATTATTATTATTATTATTATATATTATATATATATTATTACATATACATATATATTATATATATTTGAAAGATATATTATATATAGTATATTATTATATATATATATACATATACATATTATTATTATTATTATTTATTTATTATATATATATATGTTATATTATATTATTATTATTATTATTATTATTACATATACATATATATTATTATTATTATTAATAGTTATATATATATATATGATAGATATATATATATACATATTATTATTATATATATGTTATTATTATTATTATATATTTATTACATATTATTATACATATATTATATATATACATATATATATATTATATATTATTATTATATATACATATATTATTATTATTATATATATATTATTATACATATATTATTATTATATATTATATTTTTATATATACATATTATTATATATATATATATTATTTATATTATTATTATTAAGACATATTATATTATATATATATATATATATACATATTATTATATATATATATATATATTATTATTATATATATTATTATATAATATATATATATATATATATATATATATTATATAGGTATATATAATATACATATTATATATTATATATATATACATATATATATATATATTATACTACATACATATATATATATATATATATAGATATAGATATATATATATATATATATATA
>JABUQX010144983.1:5000-7500 GCA_015478945.1 Trachelipus rathkii | reverse complement strand
TATATATATATATATTATATATATATATATATATATATATATATATATATATATATATATATATATATATATATATATATATATCTTTTTTTCTCTTTCTTTATCTTCCTTCTATTTTCCCAAGAATGGGAGTAAGGTGCGTGACGAGCATCGGAAAAGAAAAGCAGTAGGAGAACATGACATAAGTCGAAAAGAAAGCCCAGCCTTACCGCCCCCTCAGTACCATTAATTAGTGAGAACTCATCGCAGTCAGAAAATCCACCCTAAAGCTTCATGGGACAGCGATGGACCCTCACTATGGTAGATCGTCAATGTAAGGGTTCAACCATACCCCCTCACAATCCCCCGCCATTCACTCCTGTTATACACCTTTCTTCTCGCCTCTACCAAACTCACATTTCTCTCCTTTAAACATTCGTTTACTGACTCAATCCACTTTTTCTTCGGTCTCCCAGCCGGTCGGTTCTCAACACACTCACCACTATACATCCGCTTAACCAACCGACTATCATTCATCCTTTCCATATGACCAAACCATCTCAAAATACTTTCATTTATTCTCTCATTTACCCCTTTCTTCACACCACACAGCTCTCTAATAAGTTCATTCCTCATTTTATCAATTCTTCTCACACCTAGCACACCCCTAAGATTGTCCATCTGAACACATTGAACTTTAGATCTATACTTCTTATTCCAGACCATAGTCTCACTACTATACAATAACACAGGTAACAACATACCCTCATGTAAGACCCTAGCACACTCAAGACTTAGTCCCTTTACATTCACCAACGATTTAATTGCACCAGCCACCTTCCTGCCATTCACAACTTTCCTACTACACTCTGCATCGTCCGTTCCCTTCTTATCCAACATATACCCTAAATATTTAAACTCAGACACTTGTTAACCCTCGCGCGTACGCTGTGGGCAATTTTTGCCCACACTTTTTTTTTTGAAAATTTTCAAAGTTTTTTTGGTTCAATTTTTTTTTCCTTCCAGGTATTCCTCAAAAAGATGTTGAAAAAAGACCTCTGAAATTTGTGTAAAAAAATATGTAAAACTAATGAAGTTAACCGGGATATACTAGGGTGTGGGCAAAATTTGCCCACACCGTACGTGCGCGCGACCTTTATAAATTTTTTAAATAATAATAATAATAAACACAAGTAGCTAAAACATGCCAGATCAACTGCAAAAGGTCCAATACATATTTTCTATATGAAATTAGTTTATCAAAATTAACCAAATTAAGAAAATCGCCATAAAAAATATTGTTTGGGCAAAATTTGCCCACACCGTACGTGCGCGTTACACATGGGTAAATTTTGACCACTCTTTAACAATTTTCTTTATTTCAAATTGTTGAGTACTTTATTACACAAATATTAGTATTTTTAACCTAATTCAGTACATTATGCAATAAAAATTTAATTGTCCCCTTTAAAAAAAAAAAAATTGTTAAAAAAATACCTGCACCCCTTACATACAGCAAATTTTTTTGAGTCCTTTGGGCTATATTGCGGTACAGTATTGTTTTTAGTACTAATCTAGGAATATATCTATCAAATTTGAAGAGATTTCGCTGTATAGTTTTTTTGTTACAGCCAATCTTATGATTGTCATTGGAAATAACACAAGAAAAAAACACCCATTTTTCAAATAATAATTAAAAATAATAATAATAAACATTAAGTAACAAAAACTGGCTAGATCAACTGCAAAAGGTCCAATACACATTATCTATATGAAATTAGTTGTCAAATTTAAGAAATTCACCGTAAAATATAGTGTGGGCAGATTTTGCCCACACCGTACGTGCGCGTAACCAAAACGCTATCGTACGCGCGAGGGTTAAAGCTGCTCACCATCTAACATAACTTCACACTGAGGAGTGTCCTCACCACAACCATAACCTACTTTATCCACGTTTACTTTCAAGCCCCTCCTTTTACACACCCTGCCAAATCTCTCTACCAATCCTCTCAAACTCTCTTCAGATTCGCCACACAAAACCAAATCATCCGCATATAATAGGTAGGGCACCCTCCACTCATCTCCATTCTCAACCATTCTAACACCATTTCCTGCCATCCCCACCTCGAATTCTTTGATAACCCCATCCATATACAAATTGAATAAACAAGGAGACATAACACAACCCTGTCTTACTCCGCTGTTAATCCTAAACCAATCACCATTGACACCATTTATTCTTACACACGCTTCACTATCGTCATACATACTTTTGACTCCATTCAGAAGCCTACCACCAACACCATATATCACTAACACCTGTCATAAACCTTCCCTATTAACTCTATCATACGCCTGTTGCAAATCCATAAAACCTAAATACAATTTATTCTTCTTCTCCCTCATTTTCTCAATCATTTGTTTCAATGTAAAGATTTGATCCACACATCCTCTACCACTCCTAAACGCACCTTGTTCTTCACCAATCAGTCCTTCAGTCACTCGACGCACTCTTTCTCGA
>JABUQX010144982.1:25000-31708 GCA_015478945.1 Trachelipus rathkii | reverse complement strand
ATAAAAAATAATACACACACACAATAATAATAATAATAATAATAATAATAATAATAATAATAATAATAATAATAATAATAATAATAATAATAATAATAATAATAATAATAATAATAATAATAATAATAATAATAATAATAATAATAATTGAAAGTAAAATAGCGAATGTAAGAAATAACGCCAATATTATCGCTCTAATTCACTTGAATTGCTTCTGAATTGCTTCTGAATTGAAAAATTAAACAAAAAATAAATAAATAAATAAATAAATAAATAAATAAATAAATAAATAAATAAGAGTTTTCCTTTGATATGAGAAATAACTAATTAAGGAAGAAGGGACGATCAAATTTGTTGCTTTTGAGTCAATTTGAATAAATTCAAATAGAGCAAGTTTAATCATTCAACAGAACACTAAATTCTTAATTGAAATATACAATTTACACAATATATATATATATATATATATATATATATATATATATTCATATTTATATAGAAAAAAAATTAAGAGTTACCATCATACATATATATGAGTTATACATATTATTATTATATTATATTATTATTATAAACATATATTATTATTATTATTATTATTATATATATATTACATATATATATATTATTATTATATATACATACATACATACATATTATTATTATATTGTTGTTGTTATTATTAGTAATTAGTTATATATACATATATTACATATTATTATTGTTATTATCACTTGTATTACATATTATTATTATTATTATTATATATTATTGTATTATATATTATTATTATTGGTTGGTTATTATTATATTATATTATGTTAAAAAGAGTTATACATATATTATTATTAAGTTATTATATATATATACATATATTATTATATTATTATACATATATATATATACATTATTGAAATTATTAATACATATTATTACATATTATATATTACTATTATTATTACAGTTATTATTATGACATATTATTATATTACTATTATATTATTATTATAATCAGATTATGTTGTTATTATTACATTATTATTGTTATTATGCATGTTATTATATATTACATATATATTATTACATATTATATTATTAACATACATATTATATTATTATTAATATTGTTATTATATATATTATTATTACACATTATATATATTACATATGTTATTTAAGCATATATATATTATTATTACATATTATTGTTATTATTATTATATTATTACACATATACATAGTTACTATTTGAAATTATATTCCATTATTGTTGCTATTACTATTGATACTACAATGTTACATATATATAGTATACATATTATTAATATTATTGTTGGTTATTATTATTATATATATATTATTGATATATTATATATATTATTACTACATATTACATATATACATATATTGTTATATATTATTATTATTATTATTATTATTATTATTATTACATATTAATGAATCATACAGCATATATATATTGGGTTGTATACATTGTTGAAGTTATATTATTATATTATTATTATATACATATTATTATTATTAGATATATATATATACATATTACATATTATTATTATTATATTATTACATTACATTACATACATACATTACATACATTACATACATTATTATTACTACAAATTACATTATTGGCTGGCTACAAGAAGAGCAGTTGAAGGTTAGGAGAAGATATAGCAAAGAAGAGTTGTTGGCTGTTAAGAGCATATATATATATATATATATATATTAAGGTTATTATTATATATATACATGCTATATTAGAGTTATATGCAATATATATATATATAAATAGTTATATATATTACATATATATTATATATTATTATATATACAGTTATTATACATATATATTATATTATTACATATTATAATCCACTAATTCTTTAGTAAAAAGGTCATCTCCCTCCTTCCATCCATAGTTAATATTGTTACATATTATTATTGATATTATTATTATTATTATTATTATTATTATTATTATTGTTATATTATTATTATATACATATATTATTATTGTTATATTATTATATTATTGGTAGTTACAGTTATTATTATTATTAAGTTATTACTGCATACATACATAATAGCTATTATTACAAGAAGAAGATATATACAGAGTTGCTGGCTAATATTGGCTATTGTTGTTATTAATATTATATTATATATTATTACATGCATATTATTATTATGTTGTTACATATATTGGTTATTACATATTATTATTACATACATATTACATACATATAAACATACATGAGCTGGTTATGCCATATTATTGCTATTGCGCTACAGCATATTATGCCATTATTGTTGTTATTAGCTAAGGCTGGGTTATTATTGTGGTATAGCTAGCTATTGTTATTATTATTATTGGCTATTTTCATATATTATATATTATTATTATTGTTATTATTACTACATTATGATATGCTGCTGGTTATTGTTGTTGGCTATTGGTTACATATACATATACTACTACTATATTGTTGTTGAAGAAGAGTTGAAGATATATTTATATATATATATATTAATATTATGTATATTATTATTATATTATTATTATTATATTATTCTTTTTAAAAAACTTCATTTTAACTTGCTTAACCCCTTTCTCAGAGGGTAACACAGGGGACCACAGGAAATCGAACTTTAAGGCTGGCTATCACAAGCCTTTTCTCCACCACGTGTTCGCTGCCGAGTTTTAATTCTTGCCCCCAGGGAGATAAAACTCAGACTGCTACGCGAGGATTGAACCAGCGTCCTCTTGCATGAGAGTCAACGAGTCAACCTCCTACGCCACAAGGCGTTCAGAAAAGAATGGCATATATATAGCAGCAGTATATATATATATATATATATATATATATATATATATATATATATATAAAGTTATATATATATAGTATTTATATATATATGTATAGAGCATATATATATATATATTATTAAGGTAAGAAGATATATATATATATGTTGTTAAGGTTATATATATAGTTATATATATATATATATATATATATATATATATATATATATACGTTTAAAATAAATGTAAAGTACTCTCGACCTTATTTATACATAAAGATTTCTTGCCTGTGGCAACATCAAAATGTAACTAAGAGATGCCAAAGGCAACAATATAAACAATTTTATACTCTAAATTCACACACACACACACACACACACACACACAATCTCCGCTATTTTCATTCGAGCACGAAGATTCACCTTTTTTAATTGATTTGAAAAATATCGTTATTTAATTGCGATGATTCTTACACTTTTTTGTTTCAATTTTACATAACCTTTTAATTTATTATATAATATTTCTTCATTTAGGTTTTTGTTTAAATAAAAATACAGGTTCTTATCGTAACATTATGAAATTTGTAAAAGATCGATCGTTTCTATAATGTTAACTGGTGCTAAGCACGAGCAGTACGAGTATAAGAGTCGCCTCTGATATATATATATATATATATATATATATTGATAAAGAAATATTGAAATTAAATTCAAAATAAATTATTGTTTGTTATATATTATATTCTTTTATATATATATATATTATTGTTATAGTTATATATATATATATATATATATATATATATATATATTAGCTAATTAAATATAGAAGAAATGAAATAATTATTTTCTGTCTATATATTTAAAATGAGTTATTGATAAAACATGGCTAATTAGTTATTTTAAATGATGCTAATCTTCCAGCTTATAAAAATAGTATAAATTATCTTTGTCGTAAAGACGAAAGGATATTCAAAAATGTTATTTTATAAAAAAAAAAAATTAAGTACAGTAATTATTAATTCATAACAGTAAGCGAATCTTGATAAAAAGGTGAAGTTATTTGATGTTGAAAGAAATAATCTTGGGTTGTATTTCTTTTCTGTTGTATTTGTGTTTTGTGTTTGCATTTGATAAACACATTTATGTCTTTGTAAAACGTTATTATTAATCGATTTTCAATTTCAAAATTCCAAGAGTAAATTTCAAATTACTCATGATATTTGTTTGTTCCTATTAAAACTTCTAAAAGCATTTTTGGTATTTATTTTTTGGTATTTATTGCTGAAATAAATGCTCTTTTTCGCATAGTAATAAAAACATTAAAATAAAAAAAAAGCAATAACTTGAACGAATACATTAATGCCATAGGCATTGCTGGGTTTAAGAGATATTTTGCATAGATAGATATTCCAAATTTTTTCTTAGTATGAATACATAAGAGAATAAAAAAAAGAGTGAGGAAACGAATTATATATATTATTATTATTATTATTATTATTATATTATATACATATACATATTACAAAGGTTATTATTATTGTTATTAAGCAAATCTCTTTGTTATTACTATTGGTTATTATTATTATATATACATACATATTATTATAAAGATATATATATATATATATGGTATTATTGTTGGTTATTATTGTTATGTTATTGTTATTATTGTTGTTTGATAGAATATACTTTTATTATTCCATATTCTACAAATTATAGAATTCTCCATATTATTAGTTATTATTATTATTATTATTATATTATTGTTATTATTACATATATTGTTGTTATTATTATTAAGCTTTATACATATTACATACATACATATTATTATTATATATACATGTATTATTATTATTATTACATATATTATTATTATATGTTATATTATTATTATTATTATTATATATATATTATTATATTATTATATATTATACATATATATATTATTAATATTGTTATATTATTACATATTATTATTATTATTACATATATATATTATTTATTATATTATTATCTTTTTATTATTATTATTATATTACATATATATATACATATATATATATTATTATTAGTTATATATTATTATGCTATATATTATTATTATTACATATATTATTACATATATATTATTAGTTTATGTTATACATATATTATTATTATTATTATTATATATATATATATATATTTATATATATATAATTAACTGTAAAATTAATATTTTTCATTTTATAAACATAAAAAGGTAATAAATAATTGAAAAAAAAAAATTAAAAAGCATAAAGTTACAGGTTAAAAGAAAATATATTAAAAATATAAATGTTAATTCATTACGTTTAGAAAACGGGGTATAAATTTAATAAAGTTTCAGTTTAGATAAGCAAAGAATATTAAATATAAAAAGTTAGATAAATACAAGTTAGAAAAAGGGAGAGAGTGAGAGAGAGAAAGAGAAAGAGAAGAGAAGTAGTCGCTATAGCTAACAAACGGCGACCCTTTTGCATTATAGTCCGTACTTATTTAACTAAGTCTGGTTATTATAGTTATATTATATTTGTACATCATGTGAGTTTATCATACAAAAAAAAAAGAATTAAAAATATTACTTAAAGCAATAGATTAATAGATCACGGAAGTGGGAGGAGGGGTGTGGGTGGATAACATGCATTACTACTTTACAGCTTTACGGTCAATAAAACACAAATATTTAATAAAAATTACCAATGAAAGAAAAAATATTTAAAACATAGTAAATATTAGAGTATTGAAGAAAATATAATTAAATATAAAAGTGAACACTTCCTGTCTGACTCCGGAAGAGGTACCGTGAGGCTGCTGATGCGGTGCAAGGCGTTATATTATGTTGCGGGGCGGTGCTGCAGGGATTTCAAAGTTCAAAGATAATGAATCATCAATTAATAAAACATTATTGTTTAAAAAATTGTTTTGTTTGTTTTTTCTTTTAAAAAAGCTTTTTTTTTTTAAAAAAAGAAAAAATTATTTATTTGTTTATTTATTTATTTATTTATTTATTTATTTATTTATTTATTTATATTCATTCAAAAGTAATTAAACATTCTATTTAACCTCTCATGTTGAATAGAATAATTAATGACTTTTGACAGGTGTATTCAACCCTTACCCTCCCGTTTTACCCCGGTATTTTCCTCCTGTACTATATATATATATATATATATATATGTTATATAGCATATAGCAGTTATATATATATATATATATATATATATAGTTAGCAAGAAGCAAAGATATATATATAGCATATATATATATATATATATATTTATATATATATAGTATATATATATATATATATATATATATATATATATAAGGCTCCTGCCATTTGTATTTATTTTTCATACCTAATAACTCATGGAAAATAGAATTTTTTTAACATTGTTTTAACCTTAGATATGTGCTCAAGTGTACTATAATATAATAAATCCATCTCAAGATATCGTTTTGCTTCATGAACAGCGGTTCATTATTATTATTATTATTATTATTATTATTATTATTATTATTATTATTATTATTATTATTATTATTATTATTATTATTATTATTATTTTATTATTATATATATATAAGTATTAAGTTATTATTAATATGTTATTATATATTATTGTTGTTATTATTATTACATATATTGGTTATACAGCATATTATTATTGTTATTTCATACTGTCACTAACATATTATTATTATATTGTTTGTTACATATTATATTATTATATTATTATTATACATATGATATATATTATTATTATTACATATATATTACATATTATAAATGCAATATATTTATAAAATTATTGGCTATTACATGCTGGTTGTTACATACATATATATTAT
>JABUQX010144982.1:0-7500 GCA_015478945.1 Trachelipus rathkii | reverse complement strand
GTGGTCTCCGAACCCCGCTCTTGGTATTTAAAAGTCGCGGGGTTCCTCTGCCCCCTACGGTATGGAAACATCCCCTATACTCTTCGTCGGCTCGAGCCCCCTAGTGTGCCGTATAAAGCAAAATTTTTTTTATTTTTTTTACATTTTCCTATGTGAAATTTTACGAGGATTCCAAAAATGTATTCCTTTTCGCTGTAGCTATTGTAGTTTTTGAGATATAATTTTTATTTATTTTTTTTTATTTTTTTTTTTTTACATTTTCTGGACCAGCATTGGACCAGCATTCCACCAATGTATTCTGTTTTACTGTAGCATTAATAGTTTTTAAGATACATATGACGGCTAATCCAGACGCTGGCCTATATATATATATAGCAACTGTGGTAGCATGTATATATATATATATATATATATATATATATATATATATATATATATATATATATATATATATATATATATATATATATATATATATATATATATATATATATATATTTTCAAATACTATTATTTATGCAAATAGTATATATTTAAAATTTTTAATATTAATAATGTGTACTAGAAGTAAAACTTACAATTCAATATTTGGACATCCAAGTGAATTTCCGCCTTCGATGATTCCTTCAGAAGCAGATATTGTTAGGCATTATCTATTTGTTATGAATAGAGAGCAAGTAACTTCGAAAGGTTCGGTAACCGCTAAAGATGGTTATAGAATTGTTGCAAGGGATGTGGAATCCATTCTGGAGAAAGTTTTCCTTTCCAACCATAACACTTGATGGAATATATTTAAGAGTTCAAAGACTTATAGAATCAGCTTCAAAACTAAATAAGATCCCAAAAAACAGACGCAAAGATGAGTTTGAAAGGGAAGTAAAATCATATGATAAGATGTTTGACATTTGCACATGCAACTGTTATGATAAAAAAAATTGAAAGAAATGATTGTAGATGCAAAATTAGAATACCTATTATTGAATGGGAATCCTTTGTAGGTCAAAAACAAAGGAAAAATCAACTTGGGACAATTGATAAAGCAGTAACAGGTGCGAGAAGAAGGACGCAAGAAAAATTGGAAAGGTTAAATGTTGAATCTATTGTAAGTCTAGGCAGGGGTAGGGGTTGTAGCAGCAGCAGTAGCAGTACCCGAGCCGTAGAAATTTGTAGCCCTTCAACCAACACAGGATTAAACTTTGATGTTATGGAAGAAGAGACATTGGAAATAGAGGAAAGCGGAAATGATGAAGAATTTCTTCCAGAATTTGAACTTAGGGAAAATTCTCAGAATAGATTTGTGTATAAACATTTAGCGATAACAGCTGACAGGTTTCGTGTAAGCTATAGGGCCACTGCTGCTATTGTCAATGCAGCATTAAAGGATATGGGGATATTGAATGAAAGTAATATGTTGGATAGAAAAAAAGTTGAAAGAGAGAGGAAACGTGTTGGCAAAAAGAATGCCATCAGAATGAAATTAGAAAACACACAAATTGAATGCATTGGATTTGACGGCAGAAAAGATCAAACTAAAAGAAAAGATGGAACTGAATTGGAAGAACATTATGTTATTGTAAAAGAACCAGATGATATTTACATGACTCATGTTACACCAGATTCTGGCAAGGTCCGATGTATTACTGATGAAATAATAACTTTCTTAATTGATTCTAATAGCGAGATTTCCCTTAAAGCTATTCTTTGCGATGGGACTCCAGTTAACACTGGAAGAGTTGGTGGAGTTTTGAGAATGATTGAAATATATATGGAAAGACCGATACAGTAGTTAATTTTCTTCTTACATGCATTACCAACTTTTTACATTTCACTTGCATTTCAGCACTTTCTATTTCTATTTTTTTATATATATTATATATATATATATATATATATATATATATATATATATATATATATATATATATATATATATATATATATATATATATATAGGTTAGATATTGTTAAGCACTATGTTATTGTTGTTGTTATTATATACATATATAAGGCCATTTTATAATTTGTTATAGTAGCAGCAAAAGTAATATTAAAAAGGTTGTTGTTTATATATATATGTATATTATAATATTATATATATATATATATATGTTGGTTGCTATTACATATGTTATATATATATATATATTATATATATATATATATATATATATATATATATATATATATCAATAACAAACTTAATTTTTTATTTACACTCCCACAAAGATTCCGAACAAGAGTTACACATGTGCGTCCACATATGTTTGTACGGGAGTAAACAAGGAGCTCTGGAGGAGTCTTGTTCGCTTAGATATACAAAATCAACTTGTGAAAATGTGTAATCGTAGAATTTAAAAGGAATTTGGTGATAAGAAACTTTTTTCGATTAAATTTTCCTATTTTCGAAAGTTAGTTCTTTATATATATATATATATATATATATATATATTGTATATATATATATATATATATATATATATATAGCAGCATAGCAGCATGCTGAAAGAGCATATATATGAGTAGGTATATATTAAGTATACATATGTTTGTTCTACACAATTAAATAAATATGTTTGTATCTATATAATTCTTTTTTCTCTTCTCTCTTCTCTCTCTCTCTGGTGGACAATAGCCGGAAGTTTACCAAATTCCGCAAGAGTTCGTGGAAATTTGGAAATTCCAGCTCAGTAGCCGACATGCCCGATACTCGGCGTTTGAAAGTGTCCAAGTCAAAGGTAGTTGAGAAAATAGATAAAGGAATTGTGTCTAGAATTTACCATTGGAGTACATGTAAGATTGAGCATAGCGGTTAAATCTGGGGTCAGGAGAGTTGGGAGAGAGAAAGGATGAAATCTGTGTAGAAAGGCGTGTCGCAAGAGCCCTTCTCAATGGAGGAGGTATGCGATCATGAGTTTAGAAGAAGAATGTCCGTTGAAATAATGATAGGTATAAATGAAGTGAGCAATAAATCGAAGGGATGAAAGGTATTGAGAGAGAGAGAGAGAGAGAGAGAGAGAGAGAGAGAGAGAGAGAGAGAGAGAGAGAGAGAGAGAGAGAGAGAGAGAGAGATAAACTTGGTAGGACGAAAAGCTCTAGACTCCACCTTTATAAGGAGATCTGTATTGTATTGTTGGAGGCATACTTCATAAACGGGCTAAATACACCTCTAAAGAGAAGAACTGAGGTGGCGTGAAGAAATTCAAAAGAAGCGCCTCAGAACACTGAACTTTTAGAAGGTGATTTAGAAAGAAATAATCTGATCCTTCCAAGAAAGGTTTTAAGTAAGAAAAGGAAATCCCAGTAAATTAAAGGGTAGAGTAAGGCTTCAGTTCAGTGTCTCTCTCTCTCTCTCTCTCTCTCTCTCTCTCTCTATCTCTTTCTCTCTCTCTCTCTCTCTCTCTTTCCTTCCCTCTCTTCCATCCTCTTTCCTGTTTTTTCCTTAATGACTTCCTATTCAGCATTTCTTGATCTCCTCTCCTGCTCTCCATGCAGTTGTTATATTAGTTGTTGGCTATACATATATATTATTATATATATTAAATGTTATAGCAGGTAAGTTATAGTATTTATATATATTAATAAGGTTATTATTAGTATTACTTTATATATATTTAAATATATATATTTATATATATACTGTATATATATATATATATATATATATATATATTATATCTGTATATATATATATTATATATATATATATATATATATATATATATATATATATATATATATATATATATATATATATATATATATATATATATATATATATATATATATATAGTAACATATATATATACTATGATTATTTATCTTTTATTATATTTAAATTATTATTTTCGTATGATATATGTATTTATATATATACAAATACACATAGTTACATATATATAAATATAGCTTCCGCTTCGCGCTTTAAAATGAAATAAGTAAACGTACAAGTGAATCTTAGAGACATTGAAACTACCTTGTACCTCACGCCCAGTTATAATGTCGTAAAGTGTTAGAGGTTAGTTAACCAATGACTTAGTTTTTAAATTTTTATTCGGGGCTGGGAGCTTGAATTCCACCACCCTCCCGTCCCTACAATTTGCTTCCCCCTTTATCCCGGATGATAAAAAAATTGAGGTTTTTAGGGGAAAAGTGAGAATCTTTAGACTTCCATTAGAATATGTTTGTGAAATTTAAAATTAGAGAGATGTGATAGATATTATGTTTAAGTTTTAGGAAAGAGTGGAAAAAAATTTCAACGTTTCATAAATTTAAAATTATTATAACCAATTGTGAAGTAACTTTTCTAAATTTTATATTTTATTTGTTATAAGAAATTTAATTTTAGTGTAAGAATATATAATTATTATTTAAAATTATATATCTTTTAGTATTTTCTTTATACTTACAATTTTTTTTGTTTTGTTTTTGAGAGCGGACCTCACCAACGAAGGGCATATGCCGTCCCTCCAGGCAGACAAAATACTGCCCTTCAGGCTATCACGAGCTCAAGGCAAGTGAACCACCTGCGACGAGAGCCCGTGATACTCTTCCTGGTGAGCATTGAAACGTAGATATGCGCTAGGCAATGAAACGACATAATTGTTCACTAGACTTTAGAGAACAAGCAGTAAACGTCGTGCATTCCCAGATCCAGCAAAATGGTCGATGACTTGATCGTTGGTGATTTCTAAAGCCAAGTCTCTATGAATAAAGAGTAAAGCAAGTCCATTCAGACTATTTTCACTTGTTGTGTTCCTCAAATACGTTTTAACTAATTTCAGTTTTGAAAAGCTTCGTTCAACTGAAACTGTATAGGACATTTATGGCTTGAGATATTTTCCAGTTTTATCTCCATAATTTTGACTTGGCAACGGTGACTTCACCATAAGATCCAAATAAAACGTATCTAAAGAATTCGAATTCTGATTGTATTCAAGCATACTGGGTACTGTTATTTCGATATTTATATGAGCTACCAGTTCCAGCGAAGATTCGAACATTTCGTGAAACTCAGAATCAGCATTTTCTCTTAAATGATGAATAGTTTTTCTTGTAGTGTTTACTTGTTCAATTGCACTACATAGATCGATGCTTTTAGTTTGAAGGTATTTTGAAAGATTGTAGGTCAATCCCAACAATTTTGAAGTTAAAAATTTAGCTTTGAATATATATATATATATATATATATATATATATATATATATATATATTATATATATATATATGGTATATATATATATATATATATATATATAAAGATATAAAGATATATATATATATATATATATATATATATATATATATATATATATACAGTTAGCAATATATATATATAGAGAAATAAATATATATATATATATATATATATATTATTATGGTTACATATATATATATATATATATTATTATTATATATATATATATATATATATTATGTTGTTGTTGTTGTTATATATATATATATATATTATTATTATATATATATTATTATATACAGTTATATAAAATATATATATATAAATACAGTATATATATTATGTTATTATATTACATATATGATATATAGATATATATATATATTATATATATATATATATATATATATATATATATATATATATTATATATATATTATATATATATATATATATATATAACATTCTATATTTTATGACTCCGTCAGTTTTTGATATTTTTTTTTTTTAATATTTCTAGTATATGATCCTAACAATCAATTTAAGTGGTGACGGACATGATTCAAAAATATATAGACCAGCCATGTTTTTACGACTCGTCAGTTTAAATTTTTTTTTTTTTTTTTAACTAAAGTATACCCAAGGGTAAACCGCAAAGATGCAGAGTCGGGGTCTCTCGGCCTTCCGGGGAACGACGGGGTAGGACTATTTCCCCCCTCCGGGGAGGGTCTCCGGAACCTCCTCCCTACGGGGTATGGAAAACGTCCCCTCTGTCCCCCGTCGGCTCGAGCCCCCAATATTTTTTTTTACATTTTTGTAATAAGCTTTATATGCTGATTCCAAATATGTAATTGGTTTTTCTGTAGGTATCGTACTTTTCGAGATATTTCATTTTTGAATTTTTTTTATATAAATGTGATTTTTAAAAAATTATTTAAAATATTTCGAACTTTTGAATCATGTCCGTCACCACTTAAATTCATTATTAGTATCATATACTAGCAATATGTTAAAAAAAAAAAAAAAAAAAAAAAATCAAAACTGACGGAGTCGTAAAACATAACAGGGTCTATATATATATATATATATATATATATATATATATATATATATATATATATATATATATATATATATATATATATATATATATATATATATATATATATATATATATAGAGAGAGAGAGAGAGAGAGAGAGAGAGAGAGAGAGGATTTCTGTTTTTTATGACTGCCCTAAGTGTCTGAAATAAAATTTAAACTTCTCCCCTTTCCCCTCCTAGTATCTTCTTCTTCCGACAACACAACTATTGTTTTGCCTTCAGCTAAAGTTAAATTCCTTTCGCTCAAACCTGTCTCTAATCTCTACCTTAAACGATTCCAGCAGATATTCCTCTTTCTTCATCTCCCCTCCTCCTCCCCCCCCCCTCTCCCACTCTTCCCCACCCCTACCCCTAACTCATTTATACCTAACATTGCAATTTCTTCTAAAGACGTTATTTTCACTATCTCTAATCTTAACACCAAGAAGGTGTACGGTCCTAATGGTAATCCTCTTGTGGTTCTAAAAACTTGTGCTTCCGAATCTACCATGCCTGGTAAACTATTTCGCCTCTGTCTACTACTTGGACCTCTACTTGACCTTCTTTCCTGCTGGAAACGGAGTTCATTCAGTCTATGCCTAGAAAAGAGGACCCCTCTCAACTTAAAAAAACTATGGTGGTATCCTTTAACTTCAATGCTTGTGGGGTTTTTGAATCGATTCTTAACAGGAGGATCTGTAAATATCTCAGTTTTTAAAATCTTACCTCTGATTCATTAATTTATTAATGTTTAAACATGTAACAACTATAATGTTATAAATATATAAATATATTTGAATCTTAAGACAGTGGGTACCATCCAACATAATAAATAAACAAAAATATTTAACAGGCTAGCCTTGGGTGGACTGTAAAGTCTTTGCTACTCGGTAGCTTCTGTGTTCTGTGGTACGACATTCGTTAGAAACGTTCTACTGATAATTTCTCTTTCTCTCTTCCCCGATTCATGGTGAGTGATTCATTTGAGAGAGCGAGCATTCATTGAGTGAGTCAGTGAGCATTTCGGTGAGTCATTTGCAGGGCGACAGACAAATCAGAAGTCTTCGACAGAGTTCTAGCCACACATGTTTGATATTCTAAACATCCCTCCTTCGGTATTTTTGTACTTTTCCCTGTGAACTTTCTTATTTCCTCTCCAGCCGATCTGTAGCAACAAATTGTAGTCGTATACCGTTCATCCATTAAATCTAAAAATAATGGTTG
>JABUQX010144981.1:30000-33838 GCA_015478945.1 Trachelipus rathkii | reverse complement strand
GGAGAGAAAGGTGCTAAGGAAGGAAGTGGGTAGAATTAAGAGCGAGAAGTTCAGTGAGCAAGGTAATAAGGACAATATTAAAGAGCGCTTGCAAATAAATCAGTTGAATATGAAAAAGTTGAAACTGAACAATCCTGGAAGCAAATGAAGGAAGCGGTTGCTAGTTGTGCAAAAGAAGTATGTGGATGTGCTAAAGTAGAAAGTAAGAATGTTAATAGTGAGTGGTGGAATGAAAAGGTGATGCAAGCGGTTAAAAGTAAAAAAGAAGCGTGGTTGAATGTTACTAAATGCCAATGATGAGATTTCAAAAGAAAGATGTTTGGAATTATATAAGGATAAAAAAGGAATACTTAAAGATGAATACGTAGGAGAAAAAGAGGAAAATGAAAAGTTTGGAAGGAGAATAAGTGTGGAGTTACAAATACAAGGGAATAGGAAACTCTTCTAGAAGGAAGCGCGAAAGGTTAAGAATGAGAATAAGGGGAATCTGCTTAGAATAATGAATAGGGATGGTGATTTCGTAACTGATAAAATGGATGTGAGGGGAGTGTGGAGGGAACACTTCGAAAATCTGCATAACATTGGCAGTAATGAAGAGGTGATGGTAAATGTGTGTGGGTTTGATAGTGCAAGAAGGAATAGGTATTTTGGGGATGAGGTCATTAGTAAGGAGGAGGTAATGGGTAGAGTGAGAAAGTTGAAGAATGGTAAATCTGCACGTATATAGATGAAATTACTGGTGAAATGATCAAGAACGGAGGCGAGATGGTGATTGAGTGGATTTGGAAGTTGTGTAACAAAGTTTTTATGGAAGGTATAGTACCGAGGGATTGGAGGAGAGCAGTAATAGTACCCTTATATAAAGGATAGGGGGATAAGGGTAGCTGTAGGAATTATAGGGGAATTAACTTATATAGTATTGTAAGGAAAAGATTTGCTGGTATTTTGGTCGAAAGAGTGCGTCGAGTGACTGAAAGACTGATTGGTTAAGAACTAGGTGCGTTTAGAAGCGGTAGAGGATGTGTGGATCAAATCTTTACATCGAAACAAATGATTGATAACATGAGAAAAAAGATGAATAAATTGTATTTAGATTTTATCGATTTGCAACAGGCGTACGATAGGATTAAAAAGGAAGCTCTATGGCAGGTGTTGTTGATATATAGTGTTAGTGGTACGCTTCTGAGTGGAATCAAAAGTATGTATGACAATAGTGAAGCGTGTGTAAGAAAAAATGGAATTGAAAGTGACTGGCTTAATATTAATAGCGGAGGAGGCAGGGTTGTGTTATGTCTCCTTGGTTATTCAATTTGTATATAGATGGGGTTATGAAAGGATTAAGAGATGGGGGTGGTAGGGGAAGGTGTTAGAATGATGGAGAATGGAAGAGAGTAGAGGGTGCCATACCTATTATATGCGGATGATTTAGTTTTGTGTGGCGAATCTTAAGAGAGTTTGAGAGGATTTGTAGAGAGGGTGTGTAAAAGGAGGGGTTTGAAAGTAAATGCAAATAAGAGTAAGGTTATGGTTGTGAGTGAGGACAGTGCTCGCTGTGAAGTTATGTTAGATGGAGAGTAGCTGGAACAAGTGTCTGAATTTAAATATTTAGGATATATGTTGGATGAAAAGGGAACGGATGATGCAGAGTGTAGTAGGAAAGTTGTGAATGGCAGGAAGATGGCTGATGCAATTAAATAATTGGTGGATGTAATGGAACTAAGTCTTGAGTGCGCTAGGGTATTACCTGAGAGTAAGTTGTTACCTGTGTTAATGTATAGTAGTGTAGCTATGGTCTGAAATAAGAGGTGTAGTTCTAAAGTACAATGTGTTCACTTGAACACTCTTAGAGGCTTGTTAGGTATGAGAAGAATTGATAAAATGAGGAATTAACGTATTAGAGAGTTGTGTGTTGTGAAGAAAGGGGTAAATGAGAGAATAAATGAAAGTACGTCGAGGTGGTTTTGTCATGTGGAAAGGATGGATGATAGTCGGTTGGTTAATCGGATATATAGTGGTGAATGTGCTTTGAATCAACCGGCTGGGAGACCGAAGAAAAAGAGGATTGAGTCAGTAAAGGAATGCCTGGAGGAGAGAAATGTGTCTGGCAGAGGCGAGAAGAAAGGTGCATAATAGGAGTGAATGGCGGGGTTTTGTGAGGGGGGTATGGTTGTGGTCCACCTGGGCCAAGGGATGAACCCCACATTGTCGTGATGCCATAGTGAGGGTCCGTCGCGGTCCCGTGAAGCTCTATTATGGATTTTCTGACTGCGACGAGTTCTCACTAAAAGGCATAAAAGGGGCGGTAAGGCTGGACTTTCTTTTCAACTTACGTCATATTCTTCTACTACTATTCTGTTTCCGGTGCGTGTTACCCACTTTGGGAGAGAGGGTGTGTGATGATATATATATATATATATATATATATATATATATATATATATATATATATATATATAATTATATATAATATTTTATTTATATATATATATATATATATATATATATATATATATATATATATATATATATATATATATATATATATATATATATATATATATATATATATATATTATAGATATAGTATATATATATATATATATATATATATATATTCGCATGTTTTTAAATATTCGCATTGACTTTCGCATTCGCAGATATTAAAATAAATTATTTACATTCGCACTCGAACACTCGGAATGCAAATATATGTTCTGATGGGACTTATTAGAAAATTTAGCAACTTTTGTGAGAAATTGATTAAAATGAGTTGACTAATGGCGTCTCAATGTAGTGACAGTAATTTTAGTCACAATCTAAATCTAGCAATATTAATATTGATATTAATATTAATATTGTTGAAGCGATTCCGCAATGGCATCCTTTTCAAGTGTGGTTTGGGATTACTTCGAAATTGTTTCCCATGACATCGCAAACCGTACCATTTGCAATCGTAATTATTTTCGGAAAGGGAAAATGACATCTGGGTTAAGAGCAATTTAAGCAGCAAACACAAGGAAAATTTAAAAAGGAAAATGAGTAAAAGAGTAAAGGATCTACACTTTCCAGCTTTAAAAGCGAAGCAGATTAATTACTCTTGAAACTAATGTAGAAATACAAATATATGGGACACTGAAATGAAAAATCATAAAGGATGGATATAGTAAATTTGCAGAAATAATAGTAATCGACGCTCTTCTGTTTCGCCACGTTGAAATTCTTGGTTTTGTACGGCTAACGAAAGTATCGGTCTCTTTTCAACACAATACTCAAAGGAAATACTGCAGAGATATTATTTTCAAAAAAATGTATGACAACGTTAAAACTAAAGTTTCAGAATTAATAACCTCTCTCAAATAATCATCCAAGTTAGCTTTCTCCACCAACGAATGATTAGATACTCAATCAGCAGTTTCTTTGTTTTCTCTAAGTAGTCATGCCTTTGACAACTTTTTCAAAAGCCAAATTTTTTGTCTTTTGTCTGAACCTCACACTGAACGTCATAAAGGTGAATATCACAGTGATGTATTTAAATGGAATGTTGGCGAAATAGAATCTATCCCCAGATGATGTCCACTGTGTCATGAGAGGTGCTATTGCCAATTTAAAGAAAATTCTGTTTCTTAAGTGAACAACACAAACTCCGTCAGACATCAACATTAGAAATGTTGTGACATCACAAACAACAGTCAGTAAAGTTCTCTCAAAATATAGGTCAATTGAGTCACACTTTAATCATTCGACTAAGGCTCAGTAAGAACTAAAGAAAATACAGGCCAGAATTAAAGTTCGCTAACTTTCAGTAATACATGACGTTACTCTGCAAATTATGTTAAGA
>JABUQX010144981.1:0-27500 GCA_015478945.1 Trachelipus rathkii | reverse complement strand
ATATAATAATAATTTTATATTGCTAAAACATTCAATGTTTCTCCTTTAAATTGTTTTCTTGCGAATTTAGATGAAAGTGTTGAAAAACATTTTCCTTATCTAAATCACTTCATGACCAAAGAACCAGTAAAAACATTTTGAAAAAATGTTGTCTTTAACTTCTTGAAAATTGATGTTGTTACATCCATCTTCAATCAAAAATCAGTTACAAAAGCTTCTCTTTTTGTTTTGATATTGGCTTCAAAAATAGAAAATTTTGAACTCTTCCAAAACCTTTAAGACTGCTGGTGATAGAGGCGAGACTTCGATTACTTGTTGTACTCGTCTTAGTTCGATAACTGTAGAAACCTAATTGTTTTTTAATACTGAAAAGATTAAGACAAATAGAATATTTTTGAAAAGTTTCATCCACTAAATTTACGCGGAAAACAATACGTTGGATTATCTATGAAAATAGAAAAAAAACATTGGGTAATATTTCGTTGAAAATCATTAAATAACTAAATAACTAAATAAATAGATAAATAATAATAACAATAATAATTAATACATACATAAATAATAATAATAATAATAATAATAATAATAATAATAATAATAATAATAATAATAATAATAATAATAATAATAATAACAATAATAATAATAATAATAATAATAATAATAATAATAATAATAATAATAATCACAATCATAATCATATAAATAATAATAATAATAATAATAATAATAATAATAATAATAATAATGATAATAATAATAATAATAATAATAATAATAATAATAATAATAATAATAATAATATGCATGAATTAGATGATAACTAATAAAATCACTTTTACTTAAACATATTCAAATATTGGCAAAGTTTTCTTGTTTTCAGAGTTTTTGTTTGGTTTTGAGAGTTTAATCAAAGGTGCAATTATTAACTGAAAGTTTAGAGAAGAAGAATAGCAATATAGACTTTGGAATGCTCTTTAATATGGCAACAAATATTTAGAAAATAAAAATAAATTCTCTCCCTCTATACATATAGTATGATATATATATATATATGGTACCTTTAAACGAGTGCTGGTATAGCAGTATATATAGCAGCATGGTTAAGCATATATATATAAATAAAGAACACAATATATATATATATATATATATATATATATATATATATATATATATATATATATATATATATATATATATATACGCGAACCACTTCCCAATCCATTGGGGGATTTCCTACACCAATGGGTTCTTGGTCGGAGGAAATTGAATTGTAAATATTTTCCTAACCAAGTTCCATAGTGAGTGCATAATATTTCCGACGTGTTTCTTTACCGTTTCGTCATTCACGACCCACTCAAACATTCGCGTAGCCTACGAAATTTCAAAGGGTTCATATACATATATTGAGCAAGTTATACAATATATATTATTATATACATAAGGTTGCTGCTATTGTTGGTGCTACATATATATATTGGTTATTACTATGTTACATGTTATTATTGCTACGTCAGTTATTGCCATATATATATTATTATTATTATTGCTGGTTGGATATATATACTGAAATTTAAGAGCTACATATTATTATTATTATGTTGCAAGGTTGAAGGTTATTGGTTGCTACTGGTTGCTGCTGGTTAGGTTATTACATATACATACACTACATATACATACATATACAGACCATGTTAGAAGAGTTAATCGGTGGTATATATATATATATATTATATATAGTTGTTAATATATATATATATATTATTAAGGTTATTATATATATATATATTATTGGTTAGTTATGTAATGATATATATATATATATATATATATATAATATATATATATATATATAGTTATATTATATATATATTATATATATATATTATTATATTATTATATATATTATTATATATATATATATTACATATTATAGCTTCACTACACACATTCCCCGCTGCATTAATTCATTTCCATTACACACATCACACATATATATATTATTGGTTATGTTGTTACATTATATATATATAGATATACAGTTATATATATATATTATTGTTAATATTAAGTTATTGTTATATACATAAGGCTGGGTTAAGTTATTGTTGTATATATATACAAGTATGTTATATTTATATATACATATATACAGCAGCATGCATATGTTAAGGTTATTGTTGCTGCTAAGGTTGGTTAAGGTTGCATATATATATACAGTATATATATATATATATATATATATATATATATATATATCAGAGGCGACTCCTACACTCGTGCTACTCGTGCTTAGCACGAGTTATTATTATAGAAACGAACGATCTTCAAATTTTGTAAAGTTATGATAAAATTATCTTATTTTTTTGTGAAAATAGGTAATCTGAAAGAATACATTACATAATACAAATGAATGATTATGTAAAATTTAAACATAAAATGTAAGAATCATCGCCATTAAATAATGCTAGTTTTTAATCAATTATAAATGGTAACGGCTCGTGCCTCTCCGAAAAAGCGGAGAGAAAATTTGAAGACAGTGTACTATTCGTGAATTTAATTTTTTTACAAGATTTTTTTCTTTTACTATCTAGGAATCTAATAAAACACTCGTTTTATTTAAAAAAAATAAAATAAACATTTAATTGTTCGGATACAAATAATTCATATATATAAATTCTAATATCTGAATTTGAAAGAAAAACAATAAGGTACCCATTATACCAATTATATGCTAAAGAAAACTGTAAAATATGGATAACTCAAATATCTCATATAATTATGTTGTTAATTAATTATATATATATATATATAGGAAGCAGTAGTAGTAGTATATATATATATATATATATATATATATATATATTTATATATATATATATATATATATAAGGTTAGTTATATATATATAGAGAGAGAGAGAGAGAGAGAGAGAGAGAGAGTGAGCACGTGAGTAGTGTATGTTGCCGGAATCGCCGCTGAATATATATATATATATATATATATATATATATATATATATATATATATATATATATATATATATATATATATATATATATATATATATATTAGTGGATGGGACGATTCCAAATTTCCAGCCGATGCCGATTCCGGATACCGATACCAGTTAAAAGTGCCGATCCCGATTCCGATTCTTTTTTATATAAGAGCATATACATATTAGGTTATATATTATTATTGGCATATACATAGGTTATTGCTGGTTGGCTGGGTTGTTGCGCAAAGAGTATACAGCATATATATATATATATATATATATACAAGTATATATATATATCCATATATATATATATATGTGTTATTATTATTAAGTTGCTATATATATATATATATATATATAGTATATATATATATATATATATATATATATATATCTGGTATATCTTATATATAAAAGTAATTATTTTACTTTCTTAGCCGATGAAGCGATGAAGTAGTATAGTTACACAAAGTGTGGGGTGAGAAACCACATGACCAGCGATGAGCACAATCGCTGGTCAGGTGGATATATATATTTTTTTAATACTCAGTTTTTTTTTTTTTTTTTTTTTTTTTTTTTTTTTTTTTTTTTTTTTTTTTTTTTTTTTTTTTTTTTTTTTTTTTTATTTTTTTTTCGCGGTTTCGGAGTTCACCAACGCGTTTTCGCTTAACCGCAAGGCCCCGCCGAGCCGCACCGAACCGCGCCGCACCACACTGCACCACGCCGGACCGTTTTTTCCGCTGTTTCGCATCCTCGTTTTTTTTTTTATAACTCATCTACCTTCATGGTCCTTTTCAATCCGAAATATTTCAGTTTATTTCACGTAGGATCATGAATGTATTTTAATATCCACGAATGCATCCATAGACACATACACTCACCCTTATACACACACACACACACACCCTCATCACCCCAGTCCATCCCTCCTACCCCGTTCCATTCACCGTATCTCTATACCCGTTCCACTCACCGTGACTGCTTTATCTGTCTGTGCTCTCCAAGAAGGTCTTCCTAATCCCCTATACCATAAATTTCATTGAACCTATGAACTTAGCAGTATATTTTCAAATTCGCCTTTCACCATCTATATATGCTATGTTTTATGCACCGTATATATATATATATATATATATATATATATATATATATATATATATATATATATATATATATATATATATATATATATATATATTTCGTTTTTTTTCTTGTGCTTTTCTGAAGGTTTCACAGGTATCCCGAACCCCATGGGTCCTCTTTGAGGAGTGGTCACCACATGTCATTTTATACTACTTAGCCATTGTATATGCACAGACGTTTGCGCATACATGTATATGCATCATGCGCTTGCGCATAACATCTTTTATCTTCTGATGCGAATCATCCCACCCGCAAGGAATAACATTAAATTGCGGGAATTTAAAAAATGTGACCTATACCAGTCACTGACCGAACTGGAACTCGACCCGTAGCCTCTTAAGGAAGTGTATAGGACTTAACTAATTGGGCTCCGTCTGAATGCCCATTAATATATAAACATTTAGTCCTTACATATAAAAGATCTTATACATAGCAAAAATTTGGAATCATCTATTTCCATACTTTTCCCAAATTAAATCTGGAAATTTTATATCAATTTGCAATTTATATATATATATATATATATATATATATATATATATATATATATATATATATATATATATAGATATATATATTATATATATATATATATATATATATATATATATATATATATATATATATATATATATATATATATATATATATATATACAACGAGAGAAAGAGAGAGTAAAATCGCTATCGACCACACACACACACACTCATACATATAAACATACTTACACACTCACACACACACACACACTCATACATATAAACATACTTACACACTCACACCTACACCTACACACACACACAAACACACATACCTAGACACATACACCCTCCCTATATACACACACCTACCCTTACCAACCATGCCATAGATACATACCCCCCCTAGCTCACACCTACACCTACACCTACACACACTATGACACTTATACACACATAAGCCCACCCTAGATACATACATCCACCCTAGCTCACACCTACACCTACACAATATACAAACATACACCCACCCTAGATACATACACCCTAGCTCACACCTACACCCACGCCTACACACACTATGACACTTATGCACACACGCACACCCGCTAGGCTATTTATACACACACACACACCCGCTAGGCTTTTTATACACACATACACCCACCCATAGGCACTTACGCTCACACCTAAGCCTACACACATACAAACACACATACCTAGACACATACACCTATCCTATATACACACACACACACACCTACCCTTACCAACCCCGCCATAGATACATACACCCCCCTAGATACATACACCCGCCGTAGCTCACGCCTACAATTCCACAACTACACAATCAATAGCTGGGCAGCAGCAAAGCAGCAGCAGCAGCATATATATATATATATACAGAGCATATATATATATATATATATATATATTATATATACATACACCTTTACTTAAAAATAAAAATGAGTCATGGATCAAGGAACGGTATCCAGAGGAGCGTTTGGGGTAAAGCCCCATCAGCGACTAATTCACAATTGATGAGTTGAGTACTGAGGTCGTGTAGTTACACTCTAAAACCAGGAAAAGCTGAGCAATAACATTAAAAATTAGAAATCTATTTAAGAAGTTATACCAATATAAATAATGAAAAAGAATGAGGAAGGAGAAAGGAAGAAAAAGCCAGAGTGCCTGATATATAATCATTTTATTTTACTACAATTGTACGAAATTTTATTAAAGACATATCAGATCTTAAAGCAGTAAATCAGTAAATCAATAGAGGTGTTACATAGCAATCAAGGGGCTTAGTATGCTTTTGTTTTACTGCTTTACTGCTTTAACTCATGTTTTACTGCTTTAACTCATATGTTTTACTGCTTTAACTCATATATTTATTAACATTACATACCTTAAAGCAGTAAATCAGTAAATCAATAGAGGTGTTACACAGCAACAAAGGGATTAGTATGCTTTTGTTTTACTGCTTTACTGCTTTAACTCATGTTTTACTGCTTTAACTCATGTTTTACTGCTTTAACTCATATGTTTTACTGCTTTAACTCATGTTTTACTGCTTTAACTCATGTTTTACTGCTTTAACTCATATGTTTTACTGCTTTAACTCATATATTTATTAACATTATGTTTTCTTTTATATTTTTTATTTTGTTTTAATACTTTTTATTTATTTTTAATATTATTATTATTATTTTTATTATTTATATTATTTTATTTTCATTATTATTATTTTTATTATTATTATTTTTATTTTTATTATACTTAGTGTTATTTACTTCATGCCTATTGTTATTATTATTTAACACACACACACACACACACACACACACACACACACACACACACACACACACACACCCACACACACACACACACACACACACACACACACACACACACACACACACACACACGCACACACACACACACACACGTATAATTTATTAAAACATTTTATGTTTTAATTAAATACGTACATTTATATTACTAATTCAATTATAACTAAAATTATTTCAAAGTTTCTTAAAACTTCTATAATAAATCAATCATTATCTTTGAACAAAGAATTTATTATTAACTGTTAATACTTTTTTATTTATAAATTGTAATGTCAGAAGAAAAACACAGAGTGTCTGTTATATAATCATTTTATTTTACTACAATTGCACGAAATTTTATTAAAAACATATACTTTACAGACCTTAAGACAGTAAAACAGTAAATCAATAGTGGTGTTGCTTAGCAAACAAAAGGATCAGAGGGGATTATTTTACTGTTACTGCTTTACTGCTTTACATCATATATTTATTAACATTATGTTTTCTTTTATATTTTTTATTATTATTATTATTTTTATTTATTATTATTTTTATTATTATTATTTTTATTATTATTATTATTTTTATTATTATTTTTATTGTTATTATTATTAATATATATATATATATATATATATATATATATATATATATATATATATATATATATATATATTATATAATTAAATATATGATAAGTATATATACATATATATATATATATATATATATAAATATATGTTACACGTTTTAAATCGGATGTGTTTTCTATTTTTAATATAGATTTAATATTAATCTGCAGTTCTGTATACCATTATCCAATGACGTGTCTGAGGGAGATTTTCAACATTTGCGTCTAATATCATTTCACACAGTCCTACCTCATAGAGATCTCTGTTAAGCTGGATAGGATTCATTAACTCGGTTGTAAAATCTGAGACTTTATTATCAGGATGTAGATCCAAAGATGCCGAAGATGACAGAGTTAAATAGAAATGATCTATACTCTCCATGAATACGATGACTAATGATTAATGTTTCGTGATTTCACTAGCTTTTATATATGAATTAAACTTGTTAGGATAACCTACCCATTTCACCAGATACTGTTTATTTTTACCCTTACCTACCTTTTGAATCTAATATTTTTTCTATTTTATACATATTACTCTCAGGATCGAATCGTATTTTCTGTATTTCTTGTTTATAAAATCCTCCTTTTATGGATTCTCCATCTAAATCTTTGAGATAATATAATTTCAACCCTTCATTAGGAAATTCCTTTACACTATCTACCTTGAAAACTTCTCTAGACCATCCCGCTTCATATCCTTTTCTAAACCTGTCATCAGCTCTAGACACTCTTACATAATCGTTTACCTTTATTCCTGATTTATCTTTAATTTTTACACCTCTTGGGTTTTGCTGAATCACCGATGGTGTCTTCAGCATTTCTAAAGGCTTGAGCATCTCGGAATAGTTCTATGAAAAGATCTATTGTAAGAATAAGCTAGGTCATCGAGTATGTCAATATACTTAAAAGTGTTCATCTTAGTAAAGTATCTATGCATGCGCTCTTTAATCGTACGCTGAACTCTTTCAACTATAGCAGCTTTATTTATGGAAAATATGTTAAAATATCCTATATCGTATTCAGCAATAATTTCCTGAAACTCTCTACCTAGAAATTCGCTACCCCTATCCGTGCAAATAAGTTTTGGATATCTATCATCATCCCTTATAATTTCTCTCACTGCAGCCGCCACTGTATCTGATTTTTTATCTTTTAAAGCTTTTAGCCATAAGTATCTAGAGTATACGTCAATAGTAAAAAGTATATATTGAAATCCATCATTATAAGAACTGTATTTAATCATTTCAGTTAAATCTAACTGCCAAACATTATCGAGGTGATGGGCTATGGTTGTTCGGGTAGGGAATTTTCGACGGACAGGTTTATGTAAAGTAAAAGCTTCTTCACCCTCTAAATATTCTTTCAACTCTTTCTTCTCAATGTTTGGAAACTTTGCAGCGAACCTAGTAAACCCTCCAAAACTATTCGGTTCTCTCAAGTTGAAGTAATACTTATCAACCTTCGCCTTCGCCTCCATGTTGAATACTGACATAAGTTAAAAAATATATATATATATATATATATATATATATATATATATATATATATATATATATATATATATATATATATATATATATGCTTTAACGTATTATGCACCGTGTATATATATATATATATATATATATATATATATATATAGATATATATATATATATATATATATATATATATGTATATATGCTATACATATACAGTTATATACACGGTAAGAATAAGCCAGCCATTATAAAGGAGTTGGGAGTTGATAAAGAAGAAGTTATTACACATATTGTATTACTGTTAGATGATGGCTGCTGCTGGTTATTGTTATTGCCTTTTGAACCTCATTATTATTAAGATAGATATATGATATATATATATGTTAGATAGTATATATTATTATTATACATATATATATATTATTATTATTATTATATACATAATATATATATATATGAATATATAGATATAATATATATATATATATTATTATTATTAAATTAGATATATTATATATATATTATTAATTGTATATAATATATATATATATATATATATATAGAGTATATATATATTAATAATAGTAACAATAAAATAACAATAAAATAAAAATAATAATAATAATAAAAATAATAATAATAAAAATAATAATAAATAAAAATAATAATAATAATAAAAAATATAAAAGAAAACATAATGTTAATAAATATATGATGTAAAGCAGTAAAGCAGTAAAGCAGTAAAACTAATCCCCTCTAATCCCTTTGTTGCTAAGCAACAGCCATTGATTTACTGTTTTACTGTCTTAAGGTCTGTAAAAAGCATATGTCTTGAATCAAATTTCGTGCAATTGTAGTAAAATAAAAATGATTATATACCATGCCACTCTGTGTTTTTTTCTTCTGATATTGCTAAGTTCAGATAATCTGAAGTATTAACAGTTTAGACAGATTCTTTGTGATAACGATTGATTTTGATTTATATGATATGAAGTTGGTCTTAAGCTACAACTTTATGAAATAATTTTAGTTATAATTGAATTAGTAATATAAATGTACGTATTTAATTAAAACATAAAATGTTTTAATAAATTATACGTGTGTGTGTGTGCGTGTGTGTGTGTGTGTGTGTGTGTGTGTGTGTGTGTGTGTGTGTGTGTGTGTGTGTGTGTGTGTGTGTGTGTGTGTGTTAAATAATAATAACAATAGGCATGAAGTAAATAACACTAAGTATAATAAAAATAAAAATAATAATAATAAAAATAATAATAATAAAAATAATAATAATGAAAATAAAATAATATAAATAATAAAAATAATAATAATAATATTAAAAATAAATAAAAAGTATTAAAACAAAATAAAAAATATAAAAGAAAACATAATGTTAATAAATATATGAGTTAAAGCAGTAAAACATATGAGTTAAAGCAGTAAAACATGAGTTAAAGCAGTAAAACATGAGTTAAAGCAGTAAAGCAGTAAAACAAAAGCATACTAATCCCTTTGTTGCTGTGTAACACCTCTATTGATTTACTGATTTACTGCTTTAAGGTATGTAATGTTAATAAATATATGAGTTAAAGCAGTAAAACATGAGTTAAAGCAGTAAAACATGAGTTAAAGCAGTAAAGCAGTAAAACAAAAGCATACTAATCCCCTTGTTGTTATGTAACACCTCTATTGATTTACTGATTTACTGCTTTAAGGTATGTAATGTTAATAAATATATGAGTTAAAGCAGTAAAACATATGAGTTAAAGCAGTAAAGCAGTAAAACATCTGGATACCGTTCCTTGATCTATGACTCATTTTTATTTTAAGTAAAAGCGGTGTATATGTGTATATATAAGAATAAGAAGAAGCAGGTGGTGGTATAGTTATATATATATATATATATATATATATATATATATATATATATATATATTAAGTTAATATACATATATATATATAGCAGCAGTTAGATATGATATATATACATATGCCAAATATATATATTATGTTAGTAGAGAGATATATAGATATATAGAGAAAGATAGATATTATATATACATATATGTTATTAGTGATGCTGAGCATATATATACAGCATATATGGTATAATATATATATATAGAAAGATATGTTGGTTATATATATATATATGCATATATATGTGTGTGTGTGTGTGTAGTTGTAGGTGTAGGTGTGAGCTACGGCGGGTGTATGTATCTAGGGGGGGTGTATGTATCTATGGCGGGGGTTGGTAAGGGTAGGTGTGTGTGTGTGTGTATATAGTATTGTAAAACTGTTATAGGGGTATGTTTGTATGTGTGTAGGTTTAGGTGTGAGCTGCAAGTGCCTATGGTGGGTGTGTATGTGTATAAAAAGCCTAGCGGTGTGTGTGTGTGTGTGTATAAATAGCCTAGCGGGTGTGCGTGTATAAGTGTCATAGTGTGTGTAGGCGTGGTGTAGGTGTGAGCTAGGGTGTATGTATCTAGGGTGGGTGTATGTGTCTATGTATTGTGTGCAGGTGTAGGTGGAGCTAGGGGTGGATGTATGTATCTAGGGTGGGCTTATGTAAGTGTCATAGTGTGTGTAGGTGTAGGTGTGAGCTAGGGGGGGTGTATGTATCTATGGCATGGTTGGTAAGGGTAGGTGTGTGTATATAGGGGGGTGTATGTGTCTAGGTATGTGTGTTTGTGTGTGTGTAGGTGTAGGTGTGAGTGTGTAAGTATGTTTATATGTATGAGTGTGTGTGTGTGTGTGAGTGTGTAAGTATGTTTATATGTATGAGTGTGTGTGTTATTGATATGATTCTTTCTCTCGTTGTATATATATATATATATTATATATATATATATATATAGCAGTATAGCAGTAGAAGAAAGAAAGAGAAAGAGTATATATATATATATATATATATATATATATATAAAATTGCAAATTGATATAAAATTTCCAGATTTAATTTGTGAAAAGTATGGAAATAGATGATTCCAAATTTTTGCTATGTATAAGATCTTTTATATGTAAGGACTAAATATTAAAGGGCATTCAGACGGAGCCCAATTAGTTAAGTCCAACACACTTCCTTAAGAGGCTACGGGTCGAGTTCCAGTTCGGTCAGTGACTGGTATAGGTCACATTTTTTAAATTCCCGCAATTTAATGTTATTCCTTGCGGGTGGGATGATTCGCATCAGAAGATAGAAGATGTTATGCGCAAGCGCATGATGCATATACATGTATGCGCAAACGTCTGTGCATATACAATGGCTAAGTAGTATAAAATGACATGTGGTGACCATTCCTTAAAACCCATGGGGTTCGGGATACCTGTGAAACCTTCCAGAAGAGCATAAGAGGAAAGAAAGAGAAAGATATTTACAATTATATATATGTTAAGCATTAGCAATAGGCAGGTTATATAATATGCGGCAGTTATACGTAAGGAGTATATATACAGAGTAAAGCATAGCATATGCTATATATATATAAAGAAGAGCAAAGCAGCGGAAGGCGCATATATATATGCTGGCTGTACATGGGAAAGCTGCTGGCATATGTTATGGGAGTATAAAGGCGATATATATATATAGTATATATATGGCATATATATATATATTAGTGATGCACCGATACCATGGTATCGGTATTGGTATCGGTGGTATCGGTCGATTTTTGAGGTATCGGTATCGGTATCGGGAATTTTGAGAGGAGTAGTATCGGTATCGGTATCGGTATCGGTAAAATTTTGCCGATACCCTTAACCGATACCACACATTTTGCGTCTTTAAATTGATTTTGATATATATATATACAGTATATATAAGTATATATATATATATATGCCATACCGTAGTATGTGGGAGGTCTGTAGGGATAGATACTTCAAAATTTTCATATATATATATATATATATATATCACGTACCATGTCCCGCATTTCTGCAGAGTGGTGTTGATAGTAGTATTGTTACGTTTTGAGCTCCCTCAGCCTTTTCGATATGAAGGAATAGAGATATAGGTCTGAAACTTGGAATATAATCTATATATTGGATAAGCTCGAATCCGTGTAATTTTCAAGTCTGTAGGATGTATATAGAGGGGGGTCACCCCCGAGAGCGTAGCCGCTACGCCCGCGTTTAAGCCCTTTTGGCTTTCCAAACCCGAGATTGCGTTAAGCCTAACGGCTAATCATTGACCCAGGTGTTCGATGCGTGAGAGAGAGCGCGCGCGTGCGCGCGCGCGCGTGCGCATACACATACACATTATTACATATTACGTCGAAGATCTGATTTCCGAAGGGAAATCGAATCTGAGTCGAAAAACGATCCCTGTAAGGGATCGTTTTTTACGCACTCCGACTTCGCTTTCCGCCGCGGTTACTTCTTCGCATCCGGTTCAGACTCCGATTTCAATTTGGCAACTTGCCTCCGACTCCGAACTTATCGTATCGTGGTAAAATTTGGAGGAGAGTTAGATGATGAGGTAACCTCATTGTATACGAAGTTACACGACCCTGCATCCCCATGGGGGGATGCTGGCCCCACTCAAACATTAAATATCGGCGTAGAAAGCTGAAACTCGGTATATATCTTTCATATAAGGGTGTACTATATTTATAGGGATAGTTAGCAGGGGGATTATCTGTGAATTTCAGCCTCTCAGTCCCGAAATAGCTGACAGCAACTTATTTAGCCAGGCAGCAGTCACCTTTATTCATCCTCTATTTGCAGAAAAGAAAATTAAAATTAAAAAAAAATTGTGGTACTGTGGTTCTTGCCTAAAAATTGTGCCTCGTGAATTAAACATTTTTTATTCTTTAAAGTTTATAACAAATCTGATTTATATTCTTTCAAAGCTCTTTTCTGAGTTTTTGATTTTCTCTGGGTCTGGAGTTTTTCCAGCCTTCTCACCTTCCTTCTACTTGCCTGAGACGACTTTCTTTTTTCTTCTTCTTCTATGATCTATTGACCATGTCGCTAGTTTTGTAGGTCAGCGGCCTCCGCTTATTTATTGCTTTATACGTTTAAACAGTTTGTTTCTGCTACGCATCTTTCATATTTGCGTTGTAAGTCTGGCGCAGATCGGTCGAATCATAGTGCTGGAAATGGGTCAAAGCCACACAGCAAACAGCAGCATCGTTTCCGAACTGGTCATAACAATACACCGGGCCAGCCCATTTTGGAACACGTGCCGAACAGCGCTAATCAGTGTTCCATTTGTAATCCAACATTGAGAAGAACGGTTTTGACAATTTTTTTCTAACATGGGTCACCGATATTTTGGCATTAACGTAAAGGGTATGGGAACGTCAGTGGCCTGTGTAAAATGCAGCTGATCGGGTCGGTGTCAGGATGCTGACGTAAAAATAAAGGGTTTCAGCAGTCAATGCAAACATGGCGGGTGGCTGTCTTCACAAACAAACACATCTAAACAGAATATCAAAGTTTTTTACACAAACTCCACATCAGTAAAAACTCAACATTACCTATTTACACTTTTTTCTGGCCCATAGTCACTACTTACATTAACATACAGTAATATTAACGGTGGTTTGAAACACAATCTGGGGTATCAGCATGTGATCAATACAGCAATGTAACAGTTTTCATAGTTACGCGAACAGGTTAGATCAGCAGGTCTGTTTATCGTACATCTTCGGCAGAAATTAAAAATTCATTCTCGCTCAAGAAAAGTTTAAAAAGGCGCCAATACTTTTTTCAGTCATATCTTCTGGCCATTATTACTTTTGCGAACATAGCGGCCAATCTGTGTAATATCATATTGGATCGCCCAGTGGACAATGGTGCCAGCAGCCATCATGGATAAACAATAGCGGGTTGTGGGCAATCATCAAATGGAATCCCTATGCTCGAAGTCGGGCAAAATTCATGCTGGTCAGTAGCCAGCCAGAGCAAACAACATAGATTAAACAGGAATCGTTGGGCTGAGGTTTTGAGCTTATACCGAGTAATAGATGGGTTATCACCATACCTGGCCAGATGGCCGGATGGCAACATCGTTGGCTAACATGGGTCAGCGGCCTGACGTGGGGTCGTGTATTATCAACCTCTGGGCATGGGCAGGGTCAAACAGAGGGATAATATTGTTCTTTTCTTTGTTTTAAATTTATATTTTTAACTTTATTTAAACCTCTTTGTTTTTAAAGTTATTTTTAATTTTATTTGTGTCCTTTAGTTTCTTTGCGCCAAATTTTTTATTTTATCCACTTGCTTTGCTTTTTACTTATACTTATAAATTCTGATATTTACAGGTCCAAAAACAGTAAATCAGCTCACAGACCTGGGTCAGTGCCAATACCTGATGCAAGAATGACAGGCGTCATCAAACTGGTCTCTTGCTAGATCGTACTACTTTTTTTCACCTTCTGAATTCATCATATTTGGGTTACTGGCCCATGCAATATTTAACGTAACTTTACCCAAACAGTCACGTGCCAAAAGCAACAAGAATAATAAATACTACCAATTTTTTTAAATGCTGAATAAACAGTCTACACAGCAACATAGCTTAACATCACGAAGGCAATATTTGCAAAAATCTCACACCCAAACAGTCGCTAATGATCGCGTTTTCATATTAATGGCAAACATAGATCTAAGGAACTGGCTTGACAATCGGCAACAGTCGGTTCATTAACGGTGGGTTCAATACGCATGAGAACGCCAGAGGCGCTGAGGGAAAATACCATTTCTTGTTTATTTATCTTCTTTTAACTTCATTTTAAACTTTTTTGTTTAAAAACTTTTTTTTTTGAATTTTTTCTTTTTAAAAACTTTTTGTTTTTTTAAAATCCCCTTTATCTATTTTTATATTTTTTGTATCCTTTGTTTCTAATTTATTGTCTCTTTTTGTTTTACTGTAATTTTATTCTTGGTGTTATAACGTGCCCGCGAGCTTTACATTACTCAAACCAGTAAACATACATCTCGTCCGTCAGTTCGCCGCCAACTCGCCATGATCTAGTGATATCCCCGACCCAGAAGCACCGAGGCGGGCCTGTGCTTTGTTGATGCGCGTTAAACATTTTTGGTCATCGCGTCACAGAATGATGGTGCTTGGTATGCGGGGGTAAAAACAGCTGGCGTACCAATGAAATAGCTATCAAGAAGGTCGCGATGTCAAACACACGTTTTGGCTTCTGGGGCCCATGTTGTCGCCTGTCGTGATCGGGATTCTGTATACAAGGGGAAACGCCAGCATGAGCAGCGATGCAGGTCACGCCCGTGCCGTGGCGCCAGCGGCGTATGGCCTGCGTTCCAGAAAGCCGCCGTGATAGCACCTGTATTTCGCCAGCCAGCGTAAACCGGCATGCCAGCAAACATCACCAGGCGACAGCGTCCGAGTAAGGACGATCTTCTTAAAGACGAGCAATATTAATTCATTTTCTCATTTTACCGCAAAGCCGGGTTGTTTTTCGTGATTTAGTCAGCGAAATGCGATCGCACACTAATAGCAGCATATCGGGTTATTATCAGAGTGCCAACAACCCTGCGCCCATAGTGGACTGGTTTTCGCATAGCCTGATTAAACATCATCATGCCTCGCGCCTGATGGACCATCAACCGAAATGTAAAGGTCTGATTAACTTCCTGAGAATGCCACACAGAGCCGTTTCGCCAGCTTGACGAAAAAAATATAAACAGTCAACATTGCTTGAGCGTCCTCGCAGATTAACCATACATTGTCGCGTGGTGCACAAACGTGTGTCGGTGGCAATCCAGACCGCGTACGATCAACCAAACTGAGAGAACCAAACCACGTCTGGTTGCCATCTGCGCCTGCATACTGCTTCCTTCGAAACACAGCAATGTAATATTTGTTTGTTCATAAATGGATAACAGCCTCTAAAAACATTTTATGTCTTTGTAGTTAATGCACTTGCGCATATCACCTTAAACTTTTTATTTGCTTTAATTCATTTTCATTGTGTTTTGTTTTTTTAAATCTTTACTTTTACTTATTTAAAACAGCTTTGGAGCTGTGGCCTCTTTATTCTTTTTATAACAAAATTCCAGTATTTAAGATACTGGCTACAAACAAAGAATATCAGCCCATTTCCTTCAGATTTATCGAACTTGATTAGGGTCGCCATGCCGTGTAGTCACTAATGAACACGGGCGATCGGCCTGTTAATATGGCCAGGTAACTTTTCATTGAGCTGTACCATCATAGCAGTCGCCTGATCTAAGAATACAATCCATCAACATCTAAACTGATAACTGTTGGGCAACAAAGTCTCCACTTGTCAGTAGTAACAGGAACATATCGGCCTGGTCCGCTTTTCGTTATTTCAATGCTATACGCTGGTCAATAAAGTTATCAATGCAATGAACTGTTACGTACTGGGTCGGTCAACCTAACTCCGGGTTCGCCAGCGAATAAACCGCCAACATCAATATTGTCGCTAAAACGTACAGGTCATACTTTAAATATTCTCCATTAACGTTACTCTGTAGTGACTAAACAGTGAATATTTAATCGGCCTTAAATCACACTTCAATTACAGATAACAACGTTTTTACCAACATGTACATGCACAAGAACGTGGCTACGCAAACATAACATGTGCCGTTCTTTGAATGCAGGGTCAATGCGTGGGGCATACCAAATAAACCATGACTCTAATTGCTGACTGTCACATGATTGTTACCGATAAACATAACATGCAAGTTCTACCGCGACGCTGGACGTCAGCGCAGTCAATGTACAAGTTATATCGGTGCAATTAGCAATACTGGTTCACGCCCTCATGCGCGCCAACAGCAGCGTTAAACAGCGCACCCAACAGCAATATAACAACGTCGACCGCAACATATCGTTAACGTAATACATTAAACGCTGGGGTGGGCCCCTGGCCCAGCCTCATCGCACCATGCCTCGGGCCAACAGTTTGCCTGGGGGAACAGCTGGCCGGGTCGTCTTTTGCCAACAGACATGCGGTTTGGCGAGTCAAAATATCATAGTAATGTGGGAAACAGTTTGGGCCGGCAAATCAACAACAGCAACAAACCAGGTACCGAGCCTGTTAACTTCTTTCACCATCTATTATCGAATGCTGAGCAATACTGGATAAATACGTAACAATGTCTTGCATAACCACCATAGCGCTAACGGCCTCCCATTGTTATCATAAGACAGCCAGGAATTGGCAAATACGTGTTGGTCGACAAAATGGTTACGCATCGACATACCAACATAACGCGCGTCTCCAGTATTCCGCGCAAGAGCGTACAAAACGCCATGCCAGGCAATCTCTAACATGCGGGTCGCCAATTTCACAACACCAGCCATTTACATCGCACTGAGTACTTTCACCGCAAATAGCACAAATGGCTCTTAGCACGCAATATACTGGAACATGCATGGTCGCTTTCTATTAATAAAGCAATATGCATCATATGAACTGCTTGTGTAATAATAGGCATGTCTGAGCAACTAACACAATCTAATCATCAGTGGTGCTGGCTAGCACGCAAGTTTGCTCATATGCAAACATATACGCTGTTTGCCATTGACACAGTGGGCATTTTGACAAAAACCATCATGGTCCTGTAATATACATACACCGGGTTTGTCGACCGTAAACATAAATGTGTTTAATCCAAACGCCTGAATAAAACATCACAGTAAATTGCAGCTACTGATTTAAAATAGCAACCGGTACCTTGGACTGGCCAATTCAGGCTGGTGTCGTCATCATACTTCGATACCGTAATAAAAATGGCACTTCTGCACAATCATTTAATATAGTAGTCAACAAGTCGTTTTTTGCACATGGTCGGTGCGTAATACGGTCATAAGTCCCAACCGTTGAATGGTGACGAGGCGCAATGTAGTTCACATCAAGGTCAGCCCGCACACGCAACGGAATTTATTCGGTCACTTTTCGTAAGCATGGGTCTCTTAACAGTACAATGCTGGGTTTTTTACACTGGCAGTTTACATTTAACAAATTAGCATAACCTCGTTTGTCATGGTGATAGTTTAACAGGGTGCGACAATAGGGGTTTTTGGCTACGTCATTTTAACAAAAATTATCGCGGGCACGCTGAATATAGTTCAGGCAATCGGGTCTAGCTTACCAGCCATAACAGCGGTCAACATGGTAAATGGGTTCATCGTCGTCACAGCGCGCTGAAGCCACGATTTAAACTGCGGGCCTGTAGTCAAAGGGAACAAACCACCCACTGAGTCGTCAGCCCGTTCTTTACTGATCAGCTGCGGGTGCCAACGCATCAGCAAGTGGAAACACCAGCTTTACCATGGGTGCTTGGCAATGCAGTGAGCCTGGCTACATACAGAGGCTCCTGAGGGTGCCGTGGAATATATGCAGCCACAGCCTCAATCCTGGGCGATGCCAAACAGTTTTTCACACCGCAGTGACCCACATACTGAGAGAGCCTGAAAAAGAACCATCACCTCTGAAGGGGTGTAAAGCGGGCTTTGGGCCCAGCCCGACGGGTTGAGGCCTTACCCCTCCTTACGGTAGGGCCCGTAATGCCCTTCGGCTTGATCTCCCCTCTCAGGATTCACACCCTTTCTTCAAGGGGGACATCCACATTGGGTTTTCTCTCGGGGTAATGTGATGCTATAGATACTCTTGGTTAATGAAAACTGTTTATTCGTAAGTTAGGTACAGGGCTGAGACCCAAAACCCGCTTACACCGCCTTAGGGGTGATCCCCATTATGTGGATTCACACCCCTTCAAGGGGTGCATCCCCTTGGGTGATCATCAATTGGTGCATACAGTGTTGCCAAATCACCTTTGTATGATGCGATGTTGCCAAACCTATCAATTTGTTTATAGTAAAGCTTGAGATTGTTATACTTTGTTAATGTCTACAGTTTATTCACGCTGTCTACGTTGAACTTTGTTGCGAAAGCCTATATTCGTAGGTCAGTATATAAAGAACTTAGTTTTATGTTCTGTTTATCCAAAATGATACTCGAAATATGACTTGACTCAAGCAATAGCTCAATAATAGATCATGGCGGTGGTGGATAGGGGAACTGTGGTGATGGGTGGTTTGATTTTACTGATTTACAGATTTACCGTTTAAAATCAGTAAACTATTACGCTGTACTGTGATATTTTATTCAAAGAACTTATTTTTATGTTATGTCAGGATAAAATTTTGTTATTTTATGTTATGTTTGGTTAAAACGTTGTTATGTTTGCTATTATTCTCTGGGGATTATGATATTCAGACGATGTTATGATGAATTTTTGTTAAATATGACGAAGTTGATGTAAAAAATTTGTTACGTTAGCATTATATTCGCTGTCTGTATGATGATTAGACAGGGTTATGCTAAATTTTTGTTAAATATTAAGCTGTTAGTGTAAAATTAACATTGATATGATAGAGATATGCTTGAAAAAGTGTGAATAGATTACGTTTTGTACGACGTGTTAGGTACTTTACTGTCGTTAAGTGTGGGTTTGTTAATGTTAGTAGTTTATTCGTACATATGGGGTGTTAGGTTTGTTGTTGTACATTATATTCTTAGTTCAGGTTATGTTATGTTAGCTTTATTAATGTAAAAACGTTGTTACGTTAGCATATATTCGATGGTTAGTATATACAGAAATTATTTTTTTTGTTATGTTTATCCGAAATGATGCTCGAAATATGATATGACTCAATAGATTAATAGATCAAAAGGTCATGGAGGGAGGGTTTGATGGTTTGATTTTACTGATTTACTGTTTTAAAATCAGTAAACTATTACAATTTACTATGATATTTTATTCAAAGAGTTTATTTTTATGTTATGTTTGGATAAAACTTTGTTATGTTTACAGTTATTCGTTGGTCTGTATGATAATTAGACAAGGTTATGATTAATTTTTGTCAAATATTACTGTGTCAATGTAAAAATAACGTTAATGTGTTAGAGATATGTTTGGAAAAAGTATGAATAGGCTACGTTTTGTATGCAATGTTAGCTACTTTACTGATGTTAAGTGTGGAACTTTGTTAATGTTAACGGTTTATTCGAACGTAGGTTGTGTTAGGTTTATCGTTGTACATTATTTTCTTAGTTCATATGATGCTATGTTAGCTTTATTAATATGAAAACATTATTATGTTAGCATATATTCGCTGGTTAGTATATAAAGAACTCATTTTTGTGCTATGTTTATTCGAAATGATACTCGAAATGCGACGTAAATCAATAGTGTTAATGTAAAATTAACATTATGTTAGAGATATGCATGAAAAAGTGTGAATAGGTTACGTTTTGTATGCTGCGCTAGGTACTTTACTGTTGTTAAGTATGGAACTTTGTTAATGTTAGTAGTTTATTCGTGCGTAACGTGTGTTAGGTTTTGTCATTGTACATTATATTCTTAGTTCTGGTAATGCTATGTTAGCTTTATTAATGGGAAAACAATGTTACGTTAGCATATATTCGGTGGTTAGTATATAAAGAACTTATTTTTGTACTATGTTTATCCGAAATGATACTCGAAATATGGCTTGATTCGATAGATCAATAGATCATGGTAGGGTGGGTGGGAAGGGATGTAGAGGATCGGATGGTTTGAATTTACTGATTTATTGATTTACAGCTTTAAAATCAGTAAACTATTACACATTACTATGATATTTTATTCATAGAACTTGTTTTTATGTCATGTTTGGCTAAAAGTTTGTTATTTTTTATGTTATGTTTGGGTAAAACTTTGTTGTGTTTGCAATTATTCGTTGGGTGTATGATATTCAGGTATGGTTATGATGAAATTTTGTTAAATTTTACTATGTTTAATGTAAAAAACTGTTACGTTAGCATTATATTTGCAGTCATTATGATAACTAGACAGGTTTACGCTAAATGTTTGTTAAATATTAACATATTAATGTTAGAGATATGCTTGAAAAAGTGTGAATAGGTTGCTGTTTGTATGCTGTGTTAGGTACTTTACTGTTGATACGTATGGAACTTTGTTAATGTTAGTAGTTTATTCGTGCGTAAGGTGTGCTAGGTTTGTTATTGTACATTATATTCTTAGTTCTGGTAATGCTATGTTAGCTTTATTAATGTTAAAACAATGTTACGTTAGCATATATTCGCGGGTAAGTATATAAAGAACTTACTTTTTATGTTATGTTTATCCGAAATGATAGTCGAAATGTGACTTGAGTCAACAGGTCACAAGATCATGGAAGGCTGGATGCACGGGGCGGGGATGGGACGGATGGTTTGATTTACTGATTTAGTGCTTTAGGATCGGTAAACTGTTACACTTTAATACGATATTTTATTCAAAGAACTTATTTTTATGTTATGTCTGTATAAAACTTTGTTATGTTTGCAATTATTTGTTGGGATTTATGATAGGTAGGTAAGGTAATGATAAATTTTTGTTAAATATTACTATGTTAATTTAAAAAACGTTGTTACGGTAGCATATATTCGACGGTCTGTATGATAATTAGACAAGGATGTGATAAATTTTGTTAAATATTACTGTGTCACTGTAAAATTAACGTTAATATGTTAGAGAAATGTTTGAAAAAAGTATGACTAGTTTACGTTTTGCTGACAATGTTAGTTATTTTACTGATGTTAAGTGCTGAACTTTGTTAATGTTAACAGTTTATTCATGTGTAAGTTGGGTTAGGTTTGTTGTTGTACATTATTTTCTTAGTTCGGTTATGCTATGTTAGCTTTATTGATGTGAAAAGCTTTATTACATTAGCGTATATTCGTTGATCAGTAAGATAATTAGCCAATGTTATGATAAATTTTTGTTAAATATTACTATGTTAATGTAAAACTAGCATTGTTATGTTAGAGAAATGCTTGAGAAAGTAGGATTAGGTTACGATTTTTGTATGTTATGTTAGTTACTTTACTGTTGTTAAGTATGGAACTTTGTTAATTTTAACCGTTTATTGAGGTTTGAGATGTGTTAGGTTTGTCGTTGTACATTATATTCTTAGATCAGATGATGCTATGTTAGTTTTATTAATGTGAAAACTTTGTTATGTTAGCATATTTTCGTTGATCAGTGTATAATGAACTTGTTTTTATGTTGTGTTTATTCAAAATGATACACGACATGTGACTTGAATCAATAGTTCGATAGATCGATAGATCATGGAAGGGTAGGAGACGATGAGGAAAGCAGGGTGGCTGGGATGATTTACTGATTTATTGCTTTTGGGTATGTAAAAATGTAAATTTTTTGTTATAAACATAAAAAGAATAAAATTTTTAGTAAAAACAAAAAGTTTTAAAGAAATAAAATTAAAAATTAAAAGTTTAAAAAAGTTTTAATGAAATGAAATTAAAAATAAATAAAAGTTTTTTAGAGTTGTTATAAAACATAAAGACATTAGCAAAAACATAAAATGTTTTTAATAAATTTGTTATGTTGATCCTATGACAAACAAGAATCAATGGTATTGCATAATGTTTCGAAAACGAACCATACAAGAATCATAGATATTGCGTAATGTTTCGAAAAGTGGTATACTTGTTTACGTTCTTCTGATTGGTCGAACGAAAGAATCTCATTACCTTTTGAGTCTGTTTATGTATACGATTTTCATCAGTAAGACATTTTTCGTTGTGTATGCATGATGTCATCTCGTTCTGCTCCTAAGCTCGTTAGAAATATCTTTACGAGGACCTTCGTAATACCCAATGATGTGGTATTTATATTTTTTCGTCAAACAAATGGAGAGCGATATATTACATGTATTCCATTCGGAGATGCAAATAATAGACCTTTATTCATTTCGGTTGATGAATTCATCAAGATTATCGATACCTCAGAAGCTTGGGTAATGGCTAATTATGGATCATCTGATGGATCGCCATCAAGTGAAATATCTATCAGAGGTGACAGTGGGAGAGGTTATAATAGAATAGAGGTTGTTTTCACAGCGTCTGATAATGTTAAAAGTATTGATGTACGCAACTATTGGAAACCCCTCGATGCTGACGCATTCACTCATACATGTATAGGTTTCACTGTTCAATCATCTGAAAATATTACAGCTTTGGTTAAAATGAAAAATGAATTAATGTCTCATCTTAAAGAGGTCGATATACTCGAGGATTTAATTCATATAGCACATGGTGTAATCTATGATATTTACAAAGAAACATGCGGTTTACCTTATAATGTGAAATACAGGAGTACGTTAATAACTATCAGCAAGGATACATTTACATCTCTCTGGAACGAGAGAATGCATGCTACTGAACCTATGTATGCCGAAGAATGGATTAATGCAGAGGCAGTATTTATACTTACATCCTTTCAAAGGGTGTTGAATCTCTGGAGAAATATATAGAACTTGCTCAATTTATACAGAATCCCTTGTCCTTTGATTAGGTGACTTAATATGTTTAAAATAAAACGTATGTTTTTTATTTATGTATTTATGTAATGCTCTTTTCATTGAAAATTATATGTTATAAAAATGAAAACTTGTTTTACTTCCCGCCATGTGAACTTTATTGGTTAAGATGCTAGTGATGGCTGTTTATTCGTTCTGCTGTTGTGTGTTAAGTATGTTATGTCCGTAGTTTAACTTTAACATATGTAAAACTTTGTTATGTCAGATGCTATCCTAATAGATCAGGGGATCTATAGATCATGGTTGAGTTGGGGATGATAGGATGGGTAGTATGATTTACTGATTTACTGTTTTAGTGTATGTAAAAATATAATTTTTTTGTTATAAACATAAAAAAGAATAAAATTTTTAGTAAAAAAAAAAGTTTTAAAGAAATAAAATTAAAACAAAAAGTTTTAAAAAAATAAAGTTAAAAATAAATAAAAGTTTTTTAAAAACAAAAAGTTTTAAAGAAATAAAATTAAAAAAAGTTTTTAAACAAAAAAGTTTTAAAGAAATGAAGTTAAAAAGAAAATAAATAAATAAACAAACACAGCGTGCTACTGATTTGTTAAATGAATATTTTCCGCATCAGCGTCGTATCTGCTCGTTCTGTATGCAATGTTAGTTACTTTACTGTTGTTAAGTATTGAACTTTGTTAATGTTGACTGCTTATTCGTGTATAAGATGTGTTAGGATTGTGAGTGTACATTATATTCGTAGTTCATATGATCCTATGTTTGCTTTATTAATATGAAAACTTTGTTACGTTAGCAATATATTCATTGATCAGTATGATGATTACACAAGATTGTGATAAATTTTTGTTAAATGTTACTATGTTAATGTAAAAATATCAATGACATGTTAGAAAAAGTGTAAGTATGTTACGTTCTGCGCTCAATGTTAGGTGCTTTACTGTTGTTAAGCATGGAAGTTTGTTAATGTAGACTGTTTATTCATGTTTAAGATGTGTTAGGTTTGTGAGTGTGTGTGTGTACATTATATTCGTAGTTCAGGTGAGGCTATGTTTGCTTTATTGATGTGAAAACTTTGTTACGTTAGCCTGTATTCGGTGGTCAGTATGATGATTACACAAGATTATGATAAAGTTTTGTTAAATGTTACTATGTTAATGTAAAATAACAGTGATATGTTAGAGATATGTTTGAAAAAAGTGTGAATATGGTACGGTCTGTAAGCAAAGTCAGTTACTTTCCTGTTGCCAAGTATGGTATTTTGTTAGGTTTGATGTTATACATTATATTCTTGCATCAGGTTATGTTATGTTAGCTTTATTGATGTGAAAACTTTGTTATTTACGGTTTTACTGTTTTAGTTTATGTAAAAATGTAAATTTTTTACGTTATAAACATAAAAAGAATAAAAATTTTAGTAAAAACAGAAAGTTTTAAAGAAATAAAGTTAAAAATTAAAAGTTTTTCTTTAAAAAAACTAAAAAAACTAAAAAGTTTTAAAGAAATAAAATTAAAAATAGCTAAAAGTTTTTTAAAACAAAAAGTTTTAAAGAAATAAAGTTAAAAATAAATAAAAGTTTTTAAAACAAAAAGAAAAAAGATGTGAAAGGCAACGTTCTATATGTTTTGGTAGTTACTTTACTGTTGTTAAGTATTGAAATTTGTTAATGTTAGCTGTTTATTCGTGTTTAAGGTATGCTAGGGTTGATGTTATACATTATATTCTTACATCAGGTTATGTTATGTTAGCTTTATTGATGTGAAAACTTTGTTATGTCAGCATATATTCGTTGATCAGTATGATAATTAGGTATGGTGATGATAAATATTACAGTATTAATACGAAAATAGTAATGATATGTTAGAGATATGTTTGAAAACGTATGAATAGGTTACGTTTTTGTATGCAACGGTAGTTACTTTACTGTTGTTAAGTATGGAACTTTGCTAATGTTAGCGATTTATTCAGGCATAGGGTATGTTCGATTTGATGTTATACATTATATTGTTACATCAGGTTATGATATGCTAGCTTTATTGATGTGAAATCTTTGCTGCGTTAGCGTATTTTCGTTGGTCAGTATGATAATTACACAAGATTGTGATAAATTTTTGTTAAATGTTACTATGTTCGTGCAAAAATAATAATGATATGTTAGAGATATGTTTGAAAAAGTGTGAATAAGTTACGTACTGTATGCATATGTTAGTTACGTTACAGTTGTTAAGTATGGAACTTTGTTAATGTTGACTGCTTATTCGTGTATAAGATGTTAGGATTGTGAGTGTACATTATATTCGTAGTTCATATGATCCTATGTTTGCTTTATTAATATGAAAACTTTGTTACGTTAGCATATATTCATTGATCAGTATGATAATTACACAAGATTGTGATAAATTTTTGTTAAATGTTACTATGTTAATGTAAAAATATCAGTGATATGTTAGAAAAAAGTGTAAGTAGATTACGTTCTGCGCTCAATGTTAGTTACTTTACTGTTGTTAAGTATGGAAGTTTGTTAATGTAAACTGTTTATTCATGTTTAAGATGTGTTAGGTTTGTGAGTGTACGTTATATTCGTAGTTCAGGTGATGTTATGTTTGCTTTATTGATGCGAAAACTTTGTTACGTTAGCATCTATTCATTGATCAGTATGATTTTTACACAAGGTTATGATAAAATTTTGTTAAATATTACTATGTTAATGTAAAAATATCAGTGACATGTTAGAAAAAGTGTAAGTAGATTACGTTCTGCACTCAATGTTAGTTACTTTAGTGCTGTTAAGTATGGAACTTTGTTAATGTTAGCTGTTTATTCGTGTTTAAGATGTGTTAGGTTTGTGAGTGTGTGTTATATTCATAGTTCAGGTGATGCTATGTTTGCTTCATAGATGTGAAAACTTTGTTACGTTAGCATATATTCATTGATCTGTATAATAATTAGACTTTTTTTTTTTTTTTTAACTTATAAATATGAAAAGGGTAAAATTTTTGTAAGAACAAAAACTGTTTAAAGCATATAAAACAAAAAATAAATAAAAGTTTTATGTTATGTTATACAAAATATGACATGAATCAATAGATCATAGAGGGGGACGGTCGTGAGGATAGGGAGGCTGAGGAGGCTCAAGAGGCTCCAGAGGCTCCAGAGGCTCCAGAGGCTCCAGAGGCTTTTGAGGGTGTTTGATTTATATAAAAATCGTAAATTTTTTTGTTATAAACTTAAAAAGAATAAAAATGTTTAATTTTTTTAATTTTTTTTAATTTTTTTTTTTTAAATTTTAAAAAATTTTTAAATTTTAATTTTTTTTTTTTTTTTTTTTTTTTTTTTTTTTTTTTTTTTTTTTTTTTTTTTTTTTTTTTTTTTTTTTTTTTTTTTTTTTTTGATTATAAGAAAGGTGTATACCAAGTTTCGTCGTTTTTTATGTCAATATTTCAGTTTTTGGGGCTGGTGTCTTCTTTGGATTTACACCCGCCATTATCCATACCGAAAACGCAAAAGCGTTTCACGATAAATGCGAAAAACGGTTAAACACCCAAACTGATGAAATCGCTCG
>JABUQX010144980.1:0-22500 GCA_015478945.1 Trachelipus rathkii | reverse complement strand
TACACCACAGTTGAATAGAAGGGATGTATAAAATAGATCCAGTAATGACCTGATAAAGTTCTTGGTGGGCAGAGATAAGGCAAATGAATTTCAATAGTAAAAGTGTAAGGTTCTTTCACCTAGGTTACTCAAAATAAAAGTTTTAACTAACTACGATATGAATATGGATTGGCTTGAGTCTGTGGACTAAGAAAAAGATTTTTAAGTGATTATAAGCAGTAATTTGAAAGTAGCTAATCAGTGTTTGGTGCTGGGGAAATAAGCTAATAAGATGGGTACACAAATCGCAATGTTGTTTGGCATATAAGAGTAAGAAGTTATAAGTAAACTGTATAATAGCTAATAGGCCACAGTAATAGAGCATTGTGCACAAGTTTACAGCCCCTTATTTCTTAAAAGAAAGACTTAGATTTGCTAGAGCGAGTGCAACAAGGATGTACGATTTCTGTCTGAGGGTAAGAGCTACAGTGAGGAGAGGCTGAAGGATTAGGAATGCTCTTCAGCAGAAAGGCGATTTCTCAGAGGACATGATACAAGTCCACAAAATATTTATTATAGACTATTGGATAATACAGTATAACCAATAAATTTTTCATAGTTGAGCATGGACAGGTGACCAGGGGGCAGATAATAAGAAAACAAATAAAGCATGCCATCTTTGAGTAAAGAAAGCATGCATTCAGCAATAGGGTTAGCTAAACTTTGGAATAGTTCGCTCAGAGTGCTGCTGAGTGTGACTTCTTAAATTCGCAAACATTTAAGAAAGCGGCTGATAGATATATGATTACTAAGTAATACATAACATATTTGAGATCTAGCCAAACTGCGAGTTTTTTTAGTTACAGTGCAGTTAGTTATCGTCAGACTGCATGCAATTTAATCACAACTTCATCACCACGCTGTAGATGGTTTGGGTATCATATATGACAGTTAGTTTTGGACTGTCGCCAAATTGGAAAATTAAATAGTACTTGACAAAGCCCCGAAAGGGGCGCTTGTGACTGGTAATATATTGTTTATTATGGGTTGACTGGGACAGTCTCGTATTGCGTCCACGCGGCTCTACCGTCCCTCATTCTTAATGTTCAAACGTGTCTTATCACCCACCATATACATATATATATATATATATATATATTGTTATTGCTGCTACAATATGTTATATATGTTATATATATATATAGTAAGGTAAGTATATATATAGAAGGTATATATATGTGGTGGTAGCGCTGCTATACATATCAGGCCTCCCATGATGCTGATTCGTACCCAAAGATGAGGTTTCAGAGCCGTGGTGTGGTTCTGTAAATAATCGACCCGTAATATATGTATCACCTATATATATATATATGGTAGATAGAAAGAGTTATATAAAGTATATAGTTGTAAGATGATATATGGCAGTAGTTGCTATTGTTATTGCTATATTACATATACAAGTATTATTATTGGTTGCTTGCTATACTGTAATATATTATGGAGAAAGAGTTATTATTACATATATTAATATTAGCTATTGATATTATTATTGGTTAGCTAAGGCTATTGCTGGGTATTGTTGCCAATACATTGTTGTTGTTACTGTTATTACATACATATATTACATACATATATTTGAATCATGTCCTTCTGGGCCACATACGAGGCGTCAATTCCAGAAGCCAGTTACCTACACTTTTCTTAAAAAACTTAACTTAACTTAACTTTTCTAAACTTCAGAAATTCTTTTCTTTGAACTTAAATTTTTTTCCGCAGAAAAATAAGAACGATTCAAAATAAAGAACTCTTCCCATATATAGAGAAGATATATATATATATACATATATACAGGTATATGTATATATAGCAGAAGTAGGGTAGTGGTATAGCTAAGCATATATAAATATTGCTATTGTTGCTGCTAAGGCTGCTAAGGTTAAGCATATATCTCCATGTCACATCTTGTTTCCAACAACAATAATGTATTCTAAAAATAAAACAAATAATGCATAGCACATGAACATTTGCTTATATAGCTATAGGAAAATTGAAACGTTTGATAATCAGAAAAACTACCGATTATCATAAAAATAAAAATGCTATATACCTATGTAGCCTATGTTTTGATAATTGAAAAAGAAATATCAATATTTTTTTCCATCCCTAGTTGAAGATTTTAGAGCCGTGTATACTTTTCATAGCGTTATATTATGCAATATTTCTCTTTTTTTTAAATTATTGTATTATACCAAAATGGTCTTCCTTCCCCAGTTATTATATTTTTAGAATTATATTAGAACCACTATATCTCAGATTTTTATAAAAATGGCAATATACAATCAAAAAAAATTATGAATACAATAGCAGATAGCGAAATTCTTACCAAAGCAATCTGCGAAGTTTATCAACTCCCATAAGGTTTTCTTATACACCAACTGAATAAAACTTCATTTTATCGCATTATCTATGTCTTGGGTGACTATAGAAACGGCAAGGCAAATTTATAACACTTTAGGCCCTACAGCATGGCGTCGCCAGCTTCCACCCTGTGGGGCAGCTTAAAATTTTATAAAGTTTATATATAGTTCATGTATATATATAGTTATAAATATATATATAGTATATATATAGTATATATACATGTATATATAGGAGGGTGGAAAGAGTATATATGGTATATGGGCTACATATATATTGTTGTAAGAGCAGCGTATTATAGTTATTAATATTTGCTATATAGAGTTATATTACTATATATAGTTATATATATATATATAGTTATTATATATATATACATATATATATATATATACATAATACATATATATATATTATAAGAAAGAAGACATAAACTATAAAAACACTAGGCTGACACCAAACAGATTAATATTTAAAAAATCAGCCTTAATAAAACAACAGAACATCAAATACAACATCCAATGATGGAAAATTCACAATATAGAGTAGAGTTACAATATTTATATATTTAAGAAGTTGCATCGTCTTCGACGTAAAAATTTATCAAACTACTGTTTGAATAAAAATAATCAGTGGCCTGTCAAAACACAAATCTTTCTGTGTAATACTCATCATAAATCCAGTCCGTTTAACCTGTCACATAGGCAATTTCGCAAGCCGTCTCTTGATCCTTCAGCAGAGAGTACTGAAAGAGCAAGTTCTACTCTACTGGTGGTGGCTGGCGAGCAGTAATAAAGCCTTTCCTCAATGACGGTTGAAAGCAGCAAAACTGGTCCCTTTAAGACTTGGGAACAATTAAGATCTTTGTTCTTCACTCACTCAGCTTCTTGTCCCTTCCAAATTCTACCAAAGTTCTAGCTCTTCTATGCCTTCTAAGTGGTAAAAACTATATAAAATGAAGCTGTCTTTTTCCTTTAACTCATCGATTGTTATGAGTATGCATGTGAGCATGTAGATATGTCAATGGCACAGGTGATTTCTCAGCAAGAAACTGTGTAATTCCAAAGAAAGGCTATAAAAATACAGACACGGAGTTATTAAGGATCTTCTTCAAAACTCCGTGGATTTGTTGCTGGATGGTTGCTACGGTGCTGCTGCCTACCTGCCTACCAAAAATCTGTGGTATATTCAGATCAAATCCCCCAGTTGCCGGCAATTTGATTAGCTTCAACACTTCCATCGATGATTTTTTCTTTCACTCCTCTCCGATGGCTCCTGCCCCAGCTTTCACAATATGCTGAATGTGCTGCGCGAGTTTTGACGATATCCAAGGTCTTAGATTGAAGAGCATTTAAACTGACTCTAACATCGCAGAGTATTGGAGATCAATATCAGAAAGCTTGCGATGAATGACGTCGACTTACATGCTGAATGCAACTGGAGAAGCGCCTTTTCTTTGTGGCGGTATTTCCTTATTTCTAATGCTTGCATCATTTGTACAAAGTGCCTTAAACACTCTGATGCACTTATGCTGTTCAAATCATCTGGTCTGGCATACAGTTTGGATGTTTGGCACACTTTCTCCTTCTCAGTCACCGACTCCTCGCGAAAAATCGCAATAATGTCCTTTGTAAATCCTACAGCATTGCGGATTTCTGGTATTTGGGTTCAAATCATTTACTACTAGATTTTTTTTGTGTGAAGAGCAATGAAATGAAGAACAATGCTTTTTTATACTTTTCCCTCAATATTGCTTGGACACCTTTCTTTGCAAGACATCATAGAACAGCCATCATCAACCTGCCGACGCATACTTCTCGATCCAGTTCTTCGGTCGTGACAAAATCGTCAATGGCTATCGCAATGGTTTTTGTAATAAGCGTTTTCATAGTTCTGTATGTGCCATAAATTACTCTTGACCACATCGACCTCTCCTTTAATGAAATAAAGCGCAACACTCATGAAATTGTTCCTTTCCAGAAATATCAGCGGTTTCTCTGCTAGTAAGCTATATGCGTGCACGCTTCCTTTTTACCTTATTAACGATGTTTTCCATTTTAGTAGTACCACATAGAGAAATGTTCTCTATTTGAATCTGAATTGATTAGTATAAAACATATTTTTCTTTCCTCAAACAGCCTTTCAATGACTGACTTCGCATCTCATTCGTGCAAGCGGCACAAATTTTGCAACACTCTCTTCATGATGCTTACCCTGAAGCGGTAAATCGCGCGTACAAGAAAATGTCACACATGAAATTATTGAGAAAATATTATTTCTTTTATTTTCTTCTATGATTTTCTTAGAATGCTATTAATTTTGGATGTGTCTACCGGCACGTGTCCTGTGGTGGGAACAATCTTACACAGCCAACAGCAAAGTTTATACTTCACTCTGTGTTTGTGAAGGTCCCTCTACAAACTGCATACAACATCTTTTGAGATAGTGAAATTTATTGTTAAGGAGTCGAAATCCTCTCAGGAACGAACTTCTTTATTTGGGAAAAATACAAAAACTTGCAAAATGTTCCCTTGAAAATAGTACAGCAACAAAATAGATAGTAGTGAATATAATTTCAACCATTCAAGTAATTGAATTTTCCTCTTTGGTGGGTGGCATCTTCCAAAAATTATAGGTCTTAGTAACTAACACTCTTTCAGCAACTGTTTCTTTTCTCAAATGAAATCACAGATAATGTCCAACGTACTACCATGAATTATTTTGTGGAATGGTAAATACAACTCGCAAATATGGAGCCTCCTCTTTGTATGCCTGAGTACAAGTCAGACAAGCAGAATATGTCTCCAACCATTCACAATTTCTCTTTAAGTGAGTAACATCTTCCAAAAAATTATAGGCTTAGTGAATCCAACACTCCTTTCAGTAACTGTTTTTTTTTCTCAGTCGAAATCATAGATGAATGTCCAGCGTATCTACCAATGGCATTCGACTGTCATAGCCCACCGAAACGCTAGTTCCGAATTCAATCATCTCTGACCTCTCTCGTCGAGGTGCTGGGCCCGGGTGTGGGTTCTTCATCATGCGAATATGCAAAGTAAGAGGGATTGCCTCTTGTGTAGTCTTTGTTTGAATTATTGGTATCTTCTTCGTTCACCGCTACCATTCCAATTTTATTTGAGTTCTTTCTCCCTTTATAAATTTACGTAAACAATATATATATTGCTATTATTATTATTATTATTATTATTATTATTATTATTATTATTATTGTATTATTATTATTACATATATTATTATACATATACATATTAGTTGATATTATTACATATAGATATAAGGTTATTGTTATTTATTAATACTACATATTACATATTATTATTATCACATATACATATTATTATTACATACATATGGAGAAGAAAGAGTTATATAGTTAGGCAGTTATTATTGTTATACAATATTGGCCACATTATATATATATAATATATAATATATATATATATATATATATATATATGGTATATATACATATATATATATATGTTATTATATTTATATATTACATATTATATATATTACATAAGCAGAGCATCTCTGCCAATATTATATTCAGAGAAGTCAATAATTCCGCATCACTAACATTCAAAGACAAGTTAACAACAGAAAAATTAAAAATCATAGCAAACCATGTTGAAAAATCACTAATTTCTGTTATGCGTTGTAATAAAAATGCTTTTAAAAACAAAGCTAACCTCTCAGGCGTATAAGATCATGGGAAACAAAATTCCTACTTTTTAAGAAGTAAATACACAAAATTTTATTTATTAATATTTAAAGTAAAACGTACGCACCAAGGAATCCTAACATCCATGATCTGATGAAATTGAACTATAAATTTACACTGAGTATGGTGCTGAATATAGAGTGGCAAAAAAGACGAGTGGATAATTTCTCAATACTACTTCCTGAACCTAAACACTTATCATTAATATAAAGAATTGAGAATCTGACTGAACACAAAAATCTAGAATTTATATATACATATCAACATAAAAACATAGATAAAATAACAACAGTTCTTATCTACAAATTAAAAAATATATATATATATAAATGAGTGAGAAGACCTCTGGGCTGTATCAAGGCAAGAGAAATGGGAGAAATGACGATTGCAACCAGCTTTCACATATTAATCGTGTTATATATATATATATATATATATATATTAAGTATAAGAGTATATATATAAGGTTATATATACAGCAGCATATAGCATATTATAGCAGCATACTAAGTTATATAAGCATATATATATATATATATATATATATATATATATATATATAGAGTATATATATATATATATATATATATATATATATATATCAATCTTATTCACCCGGAACGAGACGTTGGATCAAAAAAATGGCAGTCTTGGGTGACTATAGAAACGGCGAGGCAAATTTATGACACTTTAGGCCCTACAGCCTAAACAAAGGTAATAGTTGAGTTAGCGGATTCTAAAAAAATTAATATTTTTTAAAATCAATCAATGTTTTGATATTCCTAGGAATAGAGACAGTAAAAAGCCACATGGGCCTTTCGGAGATTGTTCCAGTCAAGCCAACAGACAGAACCAATCACCAAACATGTCCATGCAAATCCACAAAGCATAATAGCAATGCAGAGGGATCTACCCCCTGATTTTTATGAAAATCGTAGGATATACTCTAAAAACAATAATGAAGAATACGAAAAGAAAATCGTCACGTTCTTTAGAAAAAAAAGCCAGCCTTCTTAAAGTTAAGTTAGTATAAATCCCATAGGATTTTCATAAATTTTTTTTTTAAATCTGTATAGTATATACTCTAAAAAAATATAATAATGAAGCTTTAAAAAAAAAACGAAAATGATGTAAGTCTTTAAAGTTAGTTTCTCAAATTTAAAATTTTCCCAAAGGCTTTTTCTTTATATAAAAAAAAAAAAATTAGCGGGCCTCGTGCTCGTTTTAGGGCCATCTTAGTTGGTTATGATAAGATTTGTTGTGCCATACACAGATTTTCTGTGTATGCCTAACAAAACTTATCATAACCTGAGCTTGAGGGTCTGAAATGACCCTTACCTTGATGGATCCAAATTAAAAATGAAAGTCTATATGAGTTTAGCAACTTTGAGAGGCTGTTACTTTTTTTTTTCTAAAGAGAGGGATGATTTACTTTCTTTTCATTATTTTTCTTTTTAGTGTATATCCCAGAATTTCCATAAAAATTGGTGACACTCCCTCTACAGCACTACTAATATTACCCACAAAGCACCCTATGGCTTGTCAATAACTACATTATAGAATACACCAACATGCTCATGCAAATCCACAAAGCACTCTAGGTTTGGTCAATAAATAACTTACAACTATATATTATTTTTAAAAATTTCAATTTATTGCAAATTTTAAATGAGATGTGAAGATATTCTTAGGTATTATTATTCCACATCACACAACCCCAATTAATTATAAAAAAAAACTATAATAGCGCTCACCAACAAAACCAGACAAAATGTAAACAAAGAATAATCGATCATTAATGGCATTATCAGTCGACTTGAAAATATCGTTTCGATTGCTACTGCTAACGAGTTTAGTAAAATGCTAAAAAAAGTCGTCTGATTACGTCAATTTTAGCACAAATTTAGCAAATGCTAACGAAAACGTTAGTAATTTCCTAAATTCTGTTAGGTTGCTCTTCCCCGTGCTTACCGAAAGGAAAATGCTTATGAAAAATGTAAACAAATAAGATTGCGGCATAGGTCGTCGATTTGATGAATGTTTCATTCATGAAAGCTTTAAATTTAATTTCTTCTTGATGGATCAGGGTCCATCACTACTATAGTTAGTAGGTTATTAGGCAAGAAAAATGATTTGTTATTTTTTTTTTTATTTTTGTTATTCCAAACCACGTGCTCCATTAGAACAGTAGCTGATCAAAATTTTTGTAAACAATCGGTCGATTATGCCCGAAATTCGTGCGTTAAAACTGGATTTCTCAATAGCATTTATCGAGCGTTAGCACAATGCAAAATGGAAAACACATTATATTCAATTCGCTACTCGTAAACAGCAGTAATCGATGGTCAAATATCGATTTTATTATTATAGAAAGAATAGAAAACAAAAAGTAACGATGAAAGTTACAAATATCGATTTTGGTCACAGAAAACAATATTATCGATACCTACTCGTTCCCCAGAGCCAGGAAGAAGCCAAAGAAATCGAAAATGAAAGTGTAAATAAATTTTCACACAAAAAGTGTGAAAACCGTCTTAATATCATAAATCAGGACATACCTTTTTTTCGAAGGAATATAATACAAAACATTAAGATATTCAAGAAAAAAGACAAATTGATTTATCGGGACAGTGAAAATGTCCCGACAAATCACTTAAGCGTCTGGGTCACGCAGGTGTAAACGCTATGACTGTCCCGACAACGCGTTGGTCAATAACAACAGGGCAGCAATACATGGTCGCATTAGAAATATGCATCGTGGTGGATTTATATTAAACATACTGGCAGTTTATTCACGCAATATCATTAATTGTACCTCGGAATATATTAGTGCTTCCTTAAACTTAAGGCAATAACAATTATATCTTGAACAAACAAATTTATTATTAATCGCTAATACTTTGTTTACATAAATGAAAAACCAATGTTTAAAATACTTTACCAAAAATTTACATGCGAGAAATTTTATTGGTTTCATATATTTAATGCAAAGCTAAATGTAAAGTGGTAAGTTCCTGCTAACACTTTCTTTCACACCGCCCATGACATCGCTTACTTTAGCTGACCTGGCTTCGGCCACAGGTCTTTAGGCCATGGCGCAGCAAATGGGCCAAATGTTCTTTCGATACAACATAACATGCATTTACAAATAGTCTGGGCAGGTTTTTATATTTAAAAATCATTCACTTGCGTTTACCGCCTGATACAATTGTACAATAAAGTTTTTAAATAATTCGGGATCTTTCCTTTTTGCCATTATTACTACTACATTAGGCAAAGCGAAGCGCCAGCGAAATAACAACAGCATCTCCCCGGGACCGTCTCCGTAAACGTGTCAATTACAGAAGGCCCGGCCTCCCATGCTAGCTGGGGCCGCCGATTTAGGCCTGGTCAGGTCAAAATAAGACTCAGTCCGACCCTTTTAAACAGAATATCCACGCTCGGTCTAACTTTAGGTCTACCTTAGACGCCTTTACCAGGCTGATTTTTGACATCGTGCGGTCAAAGGTAATTCCAGATAGTTAAGAATCAATGTTACAAAATAAGGCCAAATTGAAGATGCGCCGATCGGTAAACGTATTTTATTGATGGTGGTAATTTATATGTATAATGAGAATTATTTAATGGTTCTAAAAGCCGTGCAGGTTTGCAAATCATAAGCTCCTACCCGTGCTTCTGGATGTGTACCAACTTAGTTCTTTAAACTTGTATTTGAGAGCAGGTGTGTTTTTATTATCTTTTTTTAGACCCAAAACTCATTTTTTAAAATCATGTCGTTTCTTAGCTGTTAAGCGGTAATAAGTATTCGATTTGTATTAAAAGTGTTTTACTCTTACTTCAAGTACAGATCATCATTTGGTAATAATACTATTATTATATGAATAATTTCATATCTATTCGAGTGAGGAAATTATCACCAATTCACTAGATTTATATGCAGATCACGTGAAGCAAAACGCAAGAGCGCGCCCTCAAGAGCGCCCGCAAGCGCGACCCGTGCGGAACAGCTGCATGAACCCGCCGGCGTAATACGCGCGATCGCGAAAAATATAGCGCTGTATTTCGTGCGTAGCAGGGGCATACATCCTGCAGAGGATAGATCTTCTGTCACCGGCCCTTTCTCAGTATGTATAATATTATTGTACTGTGGAAAATAAGGTATATTTTTACGAATATTATAACATAGTCCCAGCGCATGAGCTACTGGGTAATCCCGGGCATATCAGGCAAGTTTGGCAAACCAACTGGAGATAATTCGGTGGCTTCCGAACGCATACAACAGCTGGATATAGAAGATGTATGAACTTACATACTTCGATTTAATTTGAAGTATAATAATATGATACCAATACTGGAAGTCCGTAAAGAGAAATTACGGTTTGTAGCAAGGAGGGGAAGTTTATTATGCATGTATGCATTGTGTATTTAACTAATATAGTAATATAGTAATTTTATGTAATATTATTTTAGAATAACAACTTTTTTCATAACTTATACATAGATACATAGAGAAGATTAAACCGTAAAGACATACCTTGAAAAGGTAGGGTATGGGACAACTTCTATACATTAAAATGTCCTATGTAGGTGTAGCTTTAAGGCGTATAAAACTTGTTTTACATTCCTTAAGTAATAAGAGATATGGCATACCACAAAGAGGAACATGGCCAGCGCCACATCCGGACTATTTTTCCTTCAAGGAATTATAACTTTAGATATATAAAACCAACTGTTTCTCTACAAAACAAAATGTTCATTTCAAAACTAAATGTTTTTCAAGAAACTTTACCAGTGAAATGGTATTTTCTATAAATAAAATTAAAAATGTTCAAGTAAGAAATAAAATGGACGACTCATAATATAGTAGAAACGGTATATATTTGAAAACAAGCAAAATGATGCAATGAAAGTTTACAACGGCATATCATAAAGAAAAATATTTTCGCGACCGCGTGGTAATATTACGCCGGCGGGTATGCGGCTGTTCCGCACCGGGTCGCGCTTGCGGCGCTCTTGCGTTTTGCTTCGCGTTTTGCTTCACGTGATCTACTATAAATCTAGTGAATTAATTATTAATTTCACTAGAATAGATAATAATTATTCCTCAATGTAAGTAATTATTATAAATATGATATACACTTTGTAAAATAAAACACTTTAATACAAATCAGATAACCACAGCACCGCTTAACAGCCAAAACGACTATGATTTTAAATGAGTTTGGGTCTAAAAGACAATAAAACACACCTGCTCAAATACAAGTTTAAAGAGCTAATTTTCATCCAAACACAGGTAAGGCTTAGTAAGAAAAAACATGTTTTTACATACCTTAAAAAACCAAAAAGCGATAAATACCCTCGACCAATCACATACGAGGTCATATAGAGAAAAGGATTACTCCATCCAATCACAAGAAAGGAAAGTATTTCCTTCTTACCTGCTTAAAGGATCTCACTGATCCAGCATGTTCAGTTTGAAAATATATTTATAATAATAACATTGATTTTTGTCTAACTGGAATTACCTTTTGACCTGATATTAGGCTTAAATCACTTCGACAAAAAGGCTTATCCTAAAAATTTAGCCTAATTAGGCTGAATGAACGTGCTGTTTCACCACATTTCCACAAAAGAGTATCAATGAAATATATTTTCTTGGATTCTTGAGGTCAGGGGCCTCCAATCGCCCCTGGTACAAAAGGAGATTATCCTAAATTTAGGCCTAAAGTAGTTGTTTCAACACATTTTACAGAACAGTTTCGTATCTGCAAGGAGTGCGCGTTGTTGTGTTTCCTGTTGATTGTCAATGTACATAGATAATAATAATAATAATAAAGAAAACTGAATTATTTAAACTTGAAATATTTTTAGCCAACACGCTTTAATATATCTAAGTGAATAATTGTTATTTTTAAATAAAAACCTATAATGATTTTAATAAACATGTTATGTTAGCACAGAAGAACTTATTTTGTTATTGTTATACTACTTATTACATGGTTAAAGATGATGTAGCCACAGTAAGTCAATAGTATTCCAGAAAAACGGTATTAGCTATGTAGAGTGGGTGCTAGGGCTGGCCTTTACTGATTTACTGATTTATTGCTTTTTAAGGCACGTAAAATATACATTTAATAAAATTACAAAATTTTTAAAGTAAAAATTATTTTAAAACTTGGATAGTTATAAATTTTATAAACAAAAGTATTAACAGTTAATAAAAAACTCTTTGTTCAAAGATAATGATTGGTTTACATTAAAAATTTTAAGAAACTTTGAAATAACATTATAATTGAATGAGTAATATATATGTACGTACATGCTTAATTAAAACATAAAAATGTTTTAATAAACTCATAAAATGTAATTGAGTTGAGGTGCGTGTGTGTGTGTGTGTGTGTGTGTGTATGTGTGTTCTGAATAATAATAACAATAGGCACATGAAGAAAAATAACACTAAGTATAATAATAAAATAATAATAAAATAAAATAATAAAAATAAAATAAAATAATAAAAATAAAAATAAAATAATAAAATAAAATAAAATAATAAAATAATAATAAAAATAACAAAAGTATTAAAACAAAATAACAAATATTACTAATATGAGTTAAAGCAGTAAAGCATATGAGTTAAAGCAGTATAACATTTGAAGCAGTAAAGCAGTAAAAACAAAGCATACTAATCCCTTTGCTGCTAGGCAACACCCTGTCTACACATTGATTTACTGCTTTAAGGTAATTAAATACATGAGTTAAAGCAGTAAAAGCAGTAAAACAAAAGCATACTAATCCCTTTCTTGATAGGTAACAATTCTATTGATTTACTGATCTACTGCTTAGGCGTGTAAAGTATATGTTTCAATAAAAAAAATGTTTAAGTATTTAGCAAATGAATGACTCATGCAGTATTTGAAAAGAAATTTTGAATAGCTTACATTGATACCAACTATGAAATATGTGTTAAATAATAATAATAGTAACTGTAATGAATCACATTTTCAAAAAACAAAAATGTTTTTAATAAAAATGTCTAAGTATGAAGAAATAAAATGAATGATTCATAGTATATATATTTTCATTCGCAAGTGAACATTGCGCCTGCGGAGCCCGCGGCGCGGTGGTACGCGGAACATATTGCGCCGTTACGTGGCAACACGCCGGCGGCGGAACGCGGAAATGCGTGCCCGCGGGCACGCGTGGCGGTGGAAAACGTGGCTCGGCCCGGCACCTGTAGCAAAAGCGCGGCTGACTGTCTTTGAGTCCCTAAGCCGCTTTACTGCCTAGGGAATATCCGCTGGCTACACACAAATATTAGCCCTGTTCTATGATGCAGGTTAAGAAAAAGGCTGGAAAAAGATGACGTCATCAAAGACGAGTCATCAAAGATGAACCATCAAAAAGCTACAAGGTATCAAAGTTGAGGTACAACAAAAGACACTGAGTGTAGTGGCATGTACTGGTGTGTGAGGCGTATATGGGCTAGTGTGTGCTTATGTCATAGTATGTATGTGGCAAGTGTGTGCGTCTATGGTGAGTGTGGAGTGCAAGCGCATATGCGTATCTAGTGGTCATGGAGAGTGTAAGTGCTTATAAGTGGTATAAAAATACTAACGTATAAGCGTCAAATAAGTAGCGTATGTGTGTATAAGGGACATAGTGTGTATATGTCACAGTGCAAGTGTCTATGGGAGTGCGTAGGTGTAGGGCGAGCATACTATTATTATATATACAGAAGAGAGGTTACTATTAAAGATATTATATATGTTATATATATATATACATATATATATATATATATTATATATATGTATATAAAGGTTATTTATATATATATATATATATATATATATATATATACATACATATATATATATATATATAGGCTATGTTAGAAAGACTAATAATCATAGTAGGAAGCATCCTAGTAACTTGTAATATACCAATCGATTCCTTGTTATAACCCAGGGAAGGTAGACAACTATTTAGGCTAGATTCCAGGCTGGCGCGAGAGGCTGTGAAAAGGCTTGGAAAAAGTGGCACCTAGTTGGCACCTATGTGGCAATTATTGGCACTCTCACTTGGCACCTCCCTATTGGCACTTATTGGGAGAATTTCCACCTGGCACCTATCTGGCACCTATCTAATAACTCATAGAATTACATGAACACCCCCAGATACTCCCTACGTTGATTGGGAGCATCAAAATGTACTGAACCATCTAAAATGTACTGCACCAAAATAAAATACCGAACTCAAGATAGGCAATCATCAATAATGCTGAGTCCTAAAAGTTGAGCATCAAAGCGTTGAGCCATCAAAGTTGAGCCAACAACAAAGAGCGCCGACGTGCAGTTTCAATGCTGAGCCATCATCAAAGTTGGTGAACCAACAGCTGAGCCACGAATGAAACAACAGTTCGATTTCATCAAAGCTGAGGCATCAAAGCTGAGAATTGTGCTAGAGATGATAAGAGTAAGTGCGTGGTGGGTGTGGGGTGTGGTGTGTGTGTGTAGGTGTAGGGGGTAGATGTGACCGTGGGGATGGAAATGTTTTAGACAGACTGACAGGTCAGGTACCTGCAGCGACCATGTTAAAGCACACAGCCACCCACCAAAGGCAAGGTGGCAGGTACCTGGATAAGCTCAAGATAACCCTACTTCAAGCCACTGACCTTAAGAATGCCACTTCTCAGCCCTTTGATACGGTATCATCAAGGGACGAAATATCAAGGTCAAACAAGGCCAAGATTGCAGAAATATCAAGGTCAATACATCAAGGGGCTAAGCCCATAAGGGTCAAAAATAATTGAGAGTATTCACCGACGGTTGCTACGCAATTAGGCAACCTCCTTTTCTACGAAGGGCTGCCAAGGTCTCAAAATTAAAAATTGCAGAGTACAAGGGCTGACCGAAAAAAATTCCAATTCTCAAAATTGCAACTCTGAAGACCAATAAAGTGCTGACTGAAAATTAGGGGTTGCAATTAGTTGGGCCAAAATCAAAAATAAAATTGACCATGAGCCACTTCAAAGGGTTATCAAAAATTAGGTTGCCAAAAAATTAGGTGGCCACAAATTAGGGTGGGCCAAAATTGGCATCCATGGAAGACCAAAGGGTTGGTCGAAAAATTAGCGTTGCCGAAAATTAGGGTGGGTCAAAACTTCGGAAGCAATAAAAATTATTGCTTTTCTGCTAAATAATTGCACCCTGGAATACAAAAGACACAAAATTTGTTCTCAAAGGCAAGGTACAAGTCCAAGGTCAAGGCAAAGGTCGTGCGGTCAAAGGTCGTGCTATCGCACAATATCGTACATCAGGAGCAGGTACGAACCAACATAATCTCTCATTACTTATTGTTAGCAAGCATGTTGGGCAGAAGAGAGATATGTAGTATATAATATATGGTATATATGGCATATATATATACATATAAGGTAAGGTATATACAGATATATAATAAGGTACATAGATATATTAGTTAAGTTAGATACAGAAAGAGAAAGAGCAGCAGAGTAACATATATATATATATATATATATATATATATACATATATATATATATATATATATATAAGGTAGCAGGTGCTGGCTACAATAATAGTGATATGTAATAGAGTTACGTGGTAATCACGTGGAACAAGGGGTCCTAGAAAGGGGTTCCAGGACACCCACGCTTTTTCCTGGACCTACCCTGCGAGAGCTACCTTTCAGGCTACTTTTCATGTTCTGGCGTTTTCACCCTGGGGCATCCTGCAAGCCCCCTATTCCGTACATCTGCCATGTGCACGTGTGCGGAGGTGTTTAAGCCTAACCATATGCCTCATTTACATACATGATTTACCCTACCCCCCTTTGTTCATCCCCTACGCCCTTTCTTCCAGCCTATGACGTCATCCCCTAAATGAATTTTAGGCCTAACCACTCTTTAAGTGCGTGTACCTAATGTGTATTAAGTGCACTTTCCAAGTGTACTTAAAGTTACCGGGGTTACCGTACATCCCCAGGGTCCCCTTGCGGGGGACCTCACCTCGAGGGCCCGGTGGTTCGTTGGTTTTCAACGCCCGCGTGAATATATGACGTGCGCGCGCCTACACTTGCGCGACCGACCACTCAATGTGTGACGTGGCACGTAGTGCGATGTCACACATAGTGTGACTTCATTTTTTTACAAATCGACCCAAATGGATTCGATCTGTGCTACTGAGGTTATGAGTCAATGCCTTTAAAGTTAAATTTTATATGGGAATTTGCCTCCTTCGAGCTCTTATCTAATAATAATGATTATATATATATATATATATATATATATATATATATATATATATATATATATATATATATATATATATATATATATATATATATATATATATATATATATATATATATATATATATATATATATATATATATATATATATATATATATATATATATATATATATATATATATATATATATATATATATATATATATATATATTATTAAAATCGTATCTATGCGAGTAGAAATTTTTATAGATACAACCTTAATACCAACGTAGTTATTATATTCGAGTTAAGAATAATCAATTTACGACAGTAAACTTTGAATTGATAAATGTTACGTGTTTTAATGCATAAATAAATGGAATTATCAACCTATAAAAAAAGGAACGTAACAAACTTACTTGTTGATAAACTGAAACTTCTTATCCAATTAGTCCAAAAGGAATTTGAAATTGTTAGTTTCAACACCGGTGTAATTAGAGTTAATACACCGGCCACTTAGTATAGGTAGTAGATAATTCCTTTACGCATCGATTGACTATTAATTTACGAAGATAAAGTTGACTTGAAGATGAAGCGTTAGTTAAATAAAAAAAAAGCGTTACAATGCACTTGATAAAGTTACATTTAATCACGGTTTATAAGGCCTTAGTGATCATACGATTTAACACTTTTTTATAACTAACACTTAACAAATATATGAAGGGAGTTCTATTTAAAAGCATCCACTTCTTTCGAACGACAGAAATTAGTAACTTTTCTACAGCACAAGTTCAATCAGCGACTTGACAGTACGAGGTCGAAAACGTAAAAGCTTTGATTTTGAATAAAAATTCCAGCACATCAACTCCAGCTATTTAAGTTCCTCAAAAGTGTTTCGGTTTCATGATTCCAATATTTACAATTTAAAACACATAACATCTTTAAGGATAAATATAGATTTGGCAAAGAGTTAATAATTGAAATACATACGAATTTGAGACCAAAAGCATATTCAAACGCAAACTTTCTTTACGAAATATTTTAAGCTCTCGATTCGCATTCCAATTTTAATACACTGGGCGGGGGCGATGGCACGGATTTCGACGAATTCGTGTCATTTAAAAAAAAACAAAAAAACAAAACAAAAGAATTTGATTAATCAGAACTCTCGGATGATTCCGATTCCGATTCCGATTCATTACCGATATTCAAAAATTTCGAACGTGCTACTATAGCTGCTTTCCTTCTGGGACGCAATGAATTTGCAACCGCGGGAGTATCATTAATTGTGGTAGGGGCAGGAATTGTTACTTGCTGAGATGGTGGTGGTAATGGAACCATTGAATTTGAAGCAGAACTATTTCCTTGAGATTTGACTTGATTTCCACTGTGTGTTAATGATAGCTCTAAAGGGAATAAATGCTTTATGGGGTAAACATTCATTTCACCTCCAGGAGTTCGAACCTGGACTGAGCGAACCTTATTATCATCTCCATAAATAAGCAGTTGAATAATGCCCATTTGCCAATAAGGTCGCTCTTTGACCGGACTTTTAATAAGTACGATGTCTCCTACTTTCACCCTATTTTTCCATGAGACTTGATAGAGGTCTTTTCCCATCTCTCTCAAACTTAATAAATACTCATTATACCACCGAGTCCGGAAGTCTTCGAATATTTCAGTAGATCGTTTAAGGGATTGGATTAGTTCTTCTCTTGAAGGGGAATCGGTAGGAATGGGGTTGTTTAATACAATACTTGAATTAGCTAACGGTTTTAAAAAACAGTTAGGAGTGAGAGGCACTATATCATTATCCGAAGAAGTATATGTTAATGGTCTCGAATTGATAGCATTAGCAATGTCTGCCAATGCTGTTGTGAAATCGAAATATTCCAAATTTTTACGTCCAACAGTCTTATAGAGACAATTTTTAACAGTCCGAATTGACCTTTCCCACATACTTCCCATCCAAGGGCTGTATAGGGGAATGCGGATATGTTTAATGTGATTTTTACGCAAAAATTCGGAACCCACCTCTGATACAACAAACTGCTCGAGAGCATCCGCACCTTTATTAAAAGACCGGGCATTGTCGCTATATAAAAATTCAGGGACTCCAAACCTAGCCACAAAGCGTTGGAACGATTGAACGAATGCCCTAGCAGACATATCTGGGATAAGATCCAAATAAACACAACGAATATTGAGGCAGGTGTAAAGAAGAATATACATTTTTTGAGGTTGGGTGGATCCTTTAATTTTAATGAAAAAATGTTTAGTAAAATCCACTCCAACATTTGAGAAAGGACGATAGAAATTGACTTGCGCTTTTGTGAAATTAGTAAATTTCGGATAAGAATAAGAAAAGCTGTTGAACTTTGTACAAGTCACACATTCCGATAAAACTCTTCTTATTGTATGACGAGCTGAAGTTATCCAGTAGCCCTTTAAACGAATGAAGGTCAAAGTAGCTTGAATGCCAAGATGTTTACAAGAAACATGTGCATCTCTGACAATCAGGGTGGTAAGATGATGGGACTTGCCAAGGACTACTGGATTGACTATCTCGAAACTATAGTAGTTAGTGCGAGACAACCGTCCTTTACTTCTTATAAGACCCAAATCGTCCAAAAAGAAGTTCAGGCGAGAAACTAAATCAGGTGGTTTTGAAGAAGTTGACCCCGATTGAATCTCTCTCAAAAAACGAAGTTCGACAGGAAAACTTTCTTGTTGCATAATCTTGAGCAAGAAAAGTCGAGCTTTCCTATCATTTTCAATAGGATCGATGGAAGATGTGCCGAATTTGTAGAGTAAAGCACATACTCTTAACAAAGTTGAAAGGGAAGAATACTTGGTCATGTCAATAATAGGAGGAGGTGGGGCTTGAATGACTGTGAAGGTAGTTGAAAGCCCTTCCTGTACACTCCTTGTTTGCTGATAACTAGGCCAATACACTTGGTCGTGTTTAAGCCAAGCTGGTCCATTCTTCCATAGTTCGAGCTTCTTCATGAATTCGCGACAGGACAAACCACGAGTTATAAGGTCTGCAGGGTTTTCATCTGTTTTGACGTAGTTAAATGAGATCGGTATTAAATTATCGTTTCTCATAGATGAAACCATACTCTTAATGTCCTGTATACGATTCCGAACGAAAATTTGTTTTGTCCTGCTACCTCCTCCAGCTACCCATGCAAGAACGATTTGGGAGTCAGAAAAGACGTTGACCTTACTAAATTCAACCTCTTGTAGGCTAGTCACGATCTGCGGAAGGCATTTAAGCGCCAGAAAGATGGATAAAAGCTCTAAACAAGGAAGGGTTTTTCCCTTGAGAGGAGCTACTTTAGATTTGGCCCACATTAACGAAGGACCTTGTTCTGGGGAGGTGATGTAAGCCGCAAATCCATAGCTCTTTGAACTAGCATCGCAAAAGATGTTAAGGGTTGCATTAGTCGATGAGGTATCAAAACAAAAACGATTGAACGATAAACTCTTAAGAGAGTCAAGATCGGCCCTTAATTTTTCCCAATCCTCCTTTATTTCAAGATCGATAGGGTCATCCCAACTCATTTGTTTTTCCCATATACGTCTCATCAAAAGTCGACCTCTCAATGTGACAGGAAGAAACAATGCAAGAGGATCAAAGATTTTATTAACTTGAGAGAGCAGATCTCTTTTTGAACTGACTGATGATAACTCAAAGTCTGCGAGTCTCAGGGTGTCATTACCAGGATGGTAAAGGTAACCTAGAACTTTTTCCTCTTCGCAGTTATGGGAAGAAAACATGTTATCCTGTTTTATTTGAGCCTTAAGATCTGAATGGTTAGTGTTCCAAGAACACAAGTTGAATCCTCCTTCCTTCATTCTTTGAACTGATGTGGTGTAAATGTTTCTCAGTACTTCTGGGGACGAGTGAGTGTAAATAAAATTATCTACATAAAGATTATTTATCAGAAGACGAGAGACTAAATCATAAGGATAGTTATTCTGAATGTGGTGTCTAATAACAGCTCCCAAAATGTAGGGAGAAACAGCAAGTCCGAATATGATGGTTGCGTACCGATAAGTAACAAGCCTGCCATCTTCTTCCCAGAAGAAACAAAACTTGTTACGGTCACTTTCTTGCTTGAGATAGATTTGTAAGAAAGCTTTAGATATGTCCGCAACAACCACATATTTATTGGTTCTAAAAGCTAAAAGAAGACGAAGAAGGGGAACCAACAAATCTATACCTGGATAACAGGCTTGATTAAGGGAAGGAGCTCCTTTTGTACGAAGACTGCAATTGAATACAGGTCTTATCTTAGTTGATACCTGATCAGCCATTCTTATGACAGGCCTGTGGGGAACCCATACATATTTATGGAAGTCCTTCGGAGATACTTTGATGATTTCAATTATGCCGTTTTTCAGCTGCTCTTTAAAGACATCACTGTATGCTTTGTCGAGTCCCTGATTGTTGAGACGATTCTTGACTCGTTTTAGTGTACTTAAAGCAACATTATAGTTGGATGGAACTTGATGCAGCAAATCCTGAATCCAAGGGATTTCGATGTGGTACTTTCCATCGATAAATTGAATGGAGTTGTGGAATTTAGTTATAAATTCTTTGTCGGTAGTACCATAATCTTTTTCTTCCTGAATTCCCATGGACTCCAGACTGTACAGATGCTCCAGACCAAGTTCAGTATCCTTTTGATTCGAGGAAAGATCGATGACATCAGGGTAGGAAGGATGGGGATCTAGGATTGAGTTTACGAGGGTTTGAGGAGCGTTGACAAATTGGTAGGGCAATGAAGAGACAGACATTGTTAGTCATGAATCTTCCTCATCATGTTCTCGTGATGAGTTAACAGACTGCTTTCTGTACAGAAAGTCTTTTTGATGTGGAAGTAGAAAAGAATCCACAGGACCGAAAGGAACTAAACCGAAACAAGTTGAAATAGCACTTCCTTCCAAACATTCTACCATTTGGAAGTGCCTCATATGACAAAGAGTGTCAGTGCCAAGCAAAAGGTCGATGTTATTCACAGAGTCCCCATAAGGACCTACAAATGAGTTATCAGCTACTTTGTATTTTGACGAAATTCTACAAATAGCAGATGCCAGTCCATTAACAGTAAAACCCACATCTAAAGAAGGGTCTACAAGAACAGGAATTGATATAAATGAATCACAACAACAGTTGAGATCCAAATCAACCAAATAAGAAGAACGAACCTGCTCTCCGATGAAGGTTTTGATGGGATTGTCAATCTTGGGTAATTGCTCACAATTGATGTCGAATTTATTGAGCAATCTTGGACTAGCATAGGTTCTCTGTGAACCTAAGTCGATTAATGAACGAACAGGCACAGACTTATTCTTGTGTCTTACTGTGATGGTGATGGTAGGTAAGATTTGGGAGGCAGATGACTGTCCGGTATTGATACACAAGTGGTTGCTAATACCAGAATTACTTTCTTCATCGGCATCTTTTCGATTGTTGTTCCGATGTTGAGTATGAATTTCAGATGGACAAAGAGCTGTGAGATGCTTTCTACTCTTGCAATTTAAGCAAGGGTACTTAAGGTTGAGTGTTTTTGCTGGACACTTATCCACCATATGTTTCAAGCTGGAACAGTTGCTGCACAGCTTAAGCACGACACATCTGTCCCTTTTGGCCTTAGGAGATTCATAAACTGTGCATTCTGAAAGGAAATGCTTCCCACTGCACAACTTACATTTAATTTCAGAAGATGCTTGAATATTTGACGAAGATGGAGATGATGTCTTTTTATTCACACTATCACCTTTAGATGTATTGAAAGTATGACTCTGTTCAGATGGTACAGAAGGAAACTTTTTCCCATTTCTGTTTCTCCTTTTTGAATCAAAAGAAGAACGAGAAGAACCAGAAGAGGGAGATTGAGTGTAAGATTTTGGAGTTCGAAATCTTTCCATATTATGAATGATTTGATTGTGTTCTTTGAATATGAGGTTGATGGAAGGATATTGTTCCTTCGTAGACAGCTTCAACTCTCTCAAAAATGAAATAGGAAGCTTATCAACCACGATATGACTTATTAACTTGCAACCGGATGAATCCTCTTGAAAAAAGTCAACTC